>MJUU01037849.1:6401-27380 GCA_002080025.1 Modiolus philippinarum
AGTCAGTATCTCCTGCTTCTTATAAGACACCCGCCGTGTTGAACAAAATAGTACAAATATGAAAAAATGGGATTTTGTGTTATGGAATATTTAGTTGCTACTCATGTTAAACCATTTACATGTATGGGAGTACTTTCGGTATTTTACAAAAGTAAGTAAGAACCGAGCCGTAAAACGAATAGGGTTAATAGTGGCAACATTGGAAAATCAAAGAAACAAAGACATAATATGAGTACGGACATAAAGGAAACTGAAGACAAACACACTTACAAAGATGAACAAGACGAACGAAATAGAAAGTCATGGATGAGATCAGGTGCACCGATAGAGTAAGCATCTCTTTCTTCTCAGAGACATATCAAATCTGGCAGAGGAACCAACAATTAACCTTTAAGAAAAATATGTTATCATCTCAGAAACAGATATCCAATAGTGATGTCGTCCGTTAACCTTCTGTAGTGATGACTTTAAGTTATAGGTAACATACTCTTTTTTAAGTAGTCTTTTGTGAGCAACAGGTCTCTGTCAAGGAAGTCACTGTATCCAACGCAGGCTGAGTAGAGAATGAGATGGAAGATGTCAAAGCCATATGCAGGCGATGTTTGAATGTTGTTGCAAACAAAAGGGATGTTGACTTTTGGAAATGTGATGTCATTATTTGAAATTACTGTCTCAAAAACTTATACATTAATTTTATGTTCAGTCACTGTTGCAATTGTCACTAATGAAGTTTTACGGTCGTCCCCACGACTTGACAGACCGTTACTGTCTATCTATTTCACAAATGAGAACAGATATCTTTGGCTAGATCTAACTCGAATCAATCAATCCCCCTCCGTATCCGATTCTCTCCTTCTTCGAGGGCTTGAACTCTGCATTCGTTAATTTCTCGTCACAGCTGTCTGATGGAGACAACCAATAAGAATCTAAATTGCAACATGACGATCTCCCGCCCATTTATAAATTGTAAACAAACTGTACAATTTCATTTATCGTAAAGTGTGGATTTTTCAAAATTATAATACTAAAATATTGCCATTCTTGTAAATATTCAACTTTTGTATTTAAAAGAAAAAAACAAATATATATCCCTACAAATGACAGGTCAAAAACATTAATTTAACTAGTTATATTTAAATTGTGATTTTCAGTGTTTAGAAGTAAATCAGAAAGCAAAAAAGGTTGATACACAAATTGTCGCCGTGGGAATATAAGGTCGTAGGTGGCACTTACGACCTTTTTCACTTTTTATCATATTTTTGACTCTGCTTCCTAAGCTCCATCATTATTTTACACTGGGTTCCTGTAAAAGCCCTATTTAAATAGCTAAAATATTCAAAGGTCATATCTACACATTTTTCTACAGTTGGATTAAAAGGTCGTAATTGCAGTACTATTCAACTAAAATAATTTCCCGCCAAATTCCATTTTGAAGTTAAAAGGTCGTATTTGGCAGATACGACAAAACGTTTTCCCATCTTACTCAAAAGTGTAAAATTGAAGTTACGATCTTTCAGTTCTACGGCGACGAAATGTATTGTATTAATATATTCATATCGAACTGAAATTTAAGACGATATTTTCGAGTGAAGCATCTACTAAACTACATGTAATGCAATAAACAACCATAAGAAATACACACACATAATTATCAATACAATACAAAACCCAAATGTAACCAAACACATCTAAATTTGAACTTTATACTTTGCATGGTGCTCGTAAAAAAAGGTCACACTTGCACGGAGGAATATTTTGGTGGCATTTATTAGACTTAAGTGGTTGAGTCTTAACTTACATTTAAGTGTACATAATTGAGTTTATTATTTTTTTATCACTTATTTTTTTCCTTCTCTTTTTTTCTGTAAATTGGTTTGTTGAATTACGTTCAAAGTTTTATTGCAGTCAAAAGATATTTAAATTTTAATCTAACGACATCCGTGAGAAGTTGATTAATGTGGCAAAGATAACATGAAACACTATCAATGGCCAAAAAGTACAATCACATGCCACAATACACTTACGACCCACACACGAAAAACAATAATAGACAACAGACAAACAAAGACAACCATATTAACTTGGGGGTAGCTGGAATTGGCTCACGCGCTAACAAGAGTTAGCGGCGGTCGGTTTATCCGGTTTATGGGTACCCAAACCGCTCCTTCGTCTACACCGTTTCCCTATTATATAATTAAACTCTGATCACTTCCCTTAGATAATGGATTTTTCATTCTGCTGACTGCTTAGCTGTATTTTTTGGCTAAAATTTTTTCATAAATATGTAAAAATACCGTACACTTCAATTATTAACAAATCATACACTTTTGAGGAAAAACAACTTTTTTAAAATCTCTGTTATGTTTAAATGGGAAATATTTATCGCGCGCGATTGTCATCGAGTATGGATTATTCTGGCATGGGAAGTGTCACCTTTTACTTGTCGACAGGTGATCGGGTATTAACCAAATGTATATTTCCCATCGATTAAATTTTCCTGCCTGCTTGCCCTCAGGATAGAAAAATCCAACACTTAGAATGCTTAACCCGTGTTACAAAAACAAGGAAAAATCACATGTACGCAGCGATCGTTACATGTTATTTATCGTAACAGTGTAATTTTCCAGTTACCTAAGGTCATTCTTGATCTTCATGCAAAACTTTAGAGAAATTGGTTTTCATATAACGGAGAAATTGTAAAACTGCCATTATCTAAAGGAAGTGAAACAGACTTCAACATACAAATAATATCTTCTTTGATTTCTTAACTTCCAAAAAACCCATTGTACAGTACTCAGTATAAAACTTACAGGCATGTCTTAGATTTGTGAAAAAGATAAATAACAGGAAACACCTACAATGGCTTAAAATTAAGAAATAAAACATGGCCGCCATACTATATTGTCATTATAACATGGACTTGACTTGTTTTTGCAAATATTTTATCCCGAGCGATAGCAATGAAAACCCATGTTATAATATTTGGCGGGTATGATTTATTTCGATTCCAATAAGGAAATTTCACCCATTTTATATCCTAAGCGAGCAACGACTCTCTAATGGTTCCGTAACATTTTTATTTTGATAAACAATCTCGCTGACCAAAAACTTTCCACAAATACTATAAAAACTTACTTTTGTTTGATTTATTTACTATTTCAACTGTAGAAAATGCCTCAAGTCCTCTTAATCACCATCAACCGACGCTGCTTTCGAACTGGACATTGTGATTTTATTTGTGACGTCACAAGAAGGGAAATTAAAGTTTGTCCTGAACATTGCCTTTTCAAGTAGGAAAAAATTCATAATGAATTTCAGAAACAAATTTAATTAAAAAATTGTTAGTGGATGGTAAATTTTGGCAGTTAAAATGAAAAATAGATTCAAAATATGCAACAGAAACTATGCATCTTTTGTGCATGTGCTAAGAGTGTAATATTGGTATTATAACATGACTCTATTTACAAAGCTAATACAGGAAGCCATATTAGAATTAAAATAACATGCCAAAATCTGCCAGGGAACTACACAGAAAAAGCACGAATTAGACAAAAGACAACCGTAGACAAAATAGAAAGTCTGGACGTTCGAACTTGTTATCGGCCCTCGCAAAAGCTAGCGGTAGGGTTAAACCGGTTAATGGGTACCCAAACCTCCCCTTTATCTGTCCCGTTTCCCTATAGTATATAAACATACGAATAAAACCCAATACAGGTAGACTACCAACTGAATTACCACTATCTTGAAAGGAGAGAAGAAGACAATACGTAATTCTGAAAGATGGGTCAAAGGATGCTCGCCGCTTAACTGCCGGCTAGCTCAAGGAGCCTAATCTGCTGGAAGAAAACTGTCGCACTACGGAAGAAAAATCAAACTTAAAACTTCCTGAAGGGTTTGGTCAAGAATCATCATAAATTTCAGTAGACATCGGCAGTGAGAGGCCAGTATGTGTACAAAATTTAACGGTCACTAGGCCTCGGAGCTAATTTACGAATGCAAGTGTAAGCCAAAATAGTATCCTGTAAACTAAGTTCCAAATGGAAGAAATGTTATTGATATATCCATGAGTTTATTCCATCTGGAGATTATTTCTCCAGGTGAGCAGTAAATACTTTCCAACTGGATATTATTTCACCAGGTGTGCTATGAAATATGTTCCTGTGGAACTTATTTCACGGTGGATAATATAAACCGTTACACAAACAGAACATTTTATCGATATCCCCTATTACGTTAAGACTGTTAGTTACTTCTCACCTTTTCTGGACTTTAATCAATTTCTGGCATTTTTAACAACTTTTCCGTAAAAAACGAGGATTAGAAATGCCCTTAATAATAAGCTGTTTAAGAGTAACGCAATATTTAAATATCAAACTATTTTCATTTTTTTTTTCATTTTATAACCAAGATTCGGTAAAAATGTTATCATTTACAAAGTAAATAATAATTAGAAACCAAAGTATTACACAAATAATGAAAAGATATGGAGTAAATGCACACAACACAAAGTCTCTACATTTTCGTTATAATACAAGCAATGGACCAATGATGTTATTGTTTTTCTCCATCTTGAAGTCCCCATGAGTCCTTCAACAATAAACTTTGCTTATACCCCATAGTAAGCACAAGATTGCCCCTAGCACTTGTTTAAATGAATTAATTGCGGTCTGATTTAAATTATATCTTCAAATTGTTCCTTAAACTCTGTGCATGGTAGTTCTAACATTATCCCATTCTACTTTCTGTTCTGATGACCTTTTCGAAATCCTCGGGTTTTATCCTAAGTCCAATGCTTCCAGAATTTTGGAGCTGCAACCTGTTTGGTTGATGTGAAAGGTCAACAGAACAGAAAGTAAAATGGGCTAATTGGCGAGCACCAATACACCCATGCTCTTCATTATCAATNCACTTGTTTAAATGTGCGGTCTGATTTAAATTATATCTTCAAATTGATCCTTAAACTCTGTGCATGGTATTTTACGAAAGGATATGGGGTAAATGAACATGAGACCATAACACATATGTTAACCCAAACTGCAGTAGTTCTAACATTATCCCATTCTACTTTCTGTTCTGATGACCTTTTCGAAATCCTCGGGTTTTATCCTAAGTCCAATGCTTCCAGAATTCTGGAGCTGCAACCTGTTTGGTTGATGTGAAAGGTCAACAGAACAGAAAGTAAAATGGGCTAATTGGCGAGCACCAATACACCCATGCTTTTCATTATCAATGAATGTGGGATTGTCAACAAAATGAAATGAACTTGCAAAGTGTTTTTGCAATCGCTGCCATCCGTTGTCCGACAAAAAACACTAAAAGCAGACAATCACAACACTGAAACAAGCACAGAACACTCATTGAGTCAACTGTAAGAAAACAGGCATCATAAAATTCTGAGGTGTCCACAATAAACAGGTGGTTTGATTTCCTTCCATATTATGGACGAATGTATGAATTTCCTAGATTGCACACCCAATTTCTTGGCTAACACATGTAAAATATACACTGCAGGATTGATCATGATAATAAATCTTACTTGCACCAACGGAAAGGTTTTTTGGAGATATCTAAACTTTATAGTTCTAGGTATAATTGACTTGTTAATATATTATTACATTCAGGGTATTGTCTAATTGGTATTTATGAAATCAACTAGAAAAATACATTTGTTGTAGGTTATTTGTTATTTTTGTTTTTAGTCATTCATTTTTTTTTCACTGACTGAAATGTTATTTTCACGCACAGCAACTACACAAATGCACAAGGCTAGAAACGACACATCTGAAGGGTCACACTTTACAACAAAAGGTAAGTACATTTGTATTACATTGGTTGATTGAAGGGACTTACATTTAATTAACTGCACAACTGCACAATCGGTTATTGATACATATTATCTTCCACCGATACCAGTTAAAATATATATGAGACTTCAAGTTCTTAGAAAACAAGCAGCATTTTTATATAGATACAACTTTGACATTACATATAGAAATGCTCACTTAGACGGGTTTCAATGACAGATATAATATCAAATAGTCTTTTAAGAAAAAATACAGACAACTTCATTCGGAGTTTCAGTTAAACTGATTTTTAAACAATTTTCAGTAAAATTTGGAAGGTATCTAAGGCTTTCAAAATAGAAAACCCTTGAGTTTCTTATCCATGTAATTTAACAATGAAATACAACTAATGATAAAAATGAGTTGCCCATTCATTCCCTGAGCAATAAACAATGATCCGATGATCCGAGCTTATTTAATCCCCTTCTTTTAAAGAATACATTCCTTTGGTGATTCGATGTTGGAAAAAAATATGCCATAGAGTTCCAACACAGGATCATGATGTATCAAAAAGTACGATAATATCTTGACATGAAAGAGACTTAAAACAAAATGAGTCCGACTATATTTTTCTTTTATTTTAAATTAACAATTTATTTTAAAATACGAATAAATATAAATGTACTTAAAATTGGAGTAATTACAAAATGACTGAACAGAGTTGTCAAGAGCCAATGTCCAACTGACAAACAGACCGCGCAGGTTGAAATTCATCGGAAAATTGTAAAACGCAATGGTCCTGGCTTGGTACAGGAATTTCAAATACAGTTTGAAAAAGCCGGTTTTATGGTGCGCCAAACCCCCCCTTCCATTGCGTCAGTATCAGGTAGCAGCTCAACAGCAATTGTAATTGAAAGATCGTAGACAGTAAAAGGAAGTGATCATCGCAGTTTTTTAGTAAACAAGAGACTCTCAAGAGCCTGCATCACCGGTCAATGCCTTCTGATTATCCCAGAGGCAATCACTTAAATGTTTTACTACCTTTAATTGCCCCATAGGAAGACGTATGAACATTATCAATACAACTGTTTTAAAAGTGGCAACCCATATGCTATTGTGACCATTGTTGCTGTGTTTTTAAGGAATACATTCCATAGTGTCCTTTGCAAATTAAAAAGGACACTAAAAATTGAAGGAGGCGCCCAACGACTGTTGTGACCAAGAATCGATCTAGCTCAGTGGTGTCATATAAGATCTTTGAATATATTTTACATTGAGTCCCTGTGATAAACTATTTATCCCCTTTGACGACCATAAAATCAGGAACTTTAAAGAGGACCACAAAGGCACTATTGTGACCAATTTTGGTCCAAGCTGGCTCAGTAGTTTTAGAGGAGAAAAAAAAAATTGAATGCATTTCTCTATTTAAGAAGAAGTGCCGACAATCTGGACACAATTGTTGAAGGGGACCACCTACGGACTATTGATACTAGATTTTATCGATATCCCCTATTACGTTAAGACTGTTAGTTACTTCTCACCTTTTCTGGACTTTAATCAATTTCTGGCATTTTTAACAACTTTTCCGTAAAAATCGAGGATTAGAAATGCCCTTAATAATAAGCTGTTTAAGAGTAACGCAATATTTAAATATCAAACTTTTTTCATTTTTTTTTCATTTTATAACCAAGATTCGGTAATAATGTTATTATTTACAAAGTAAATAATATTTAGAAACCAAAGTATTACACAAATAAATAATGAAAAGATATGGAGTAGATGCACACGACAAAAAGTCTCTACAGCTTTATTGTACTACAAGCAATGGACCAATGATTCTATTGTTTTTCTCCATCTTGAAGTCCCCATGAGTCCTTCAACAACGAACTTTGTTTATACCCCATAGTAAGCACAAGAATGCCCCTAGCACTTGTTTAAATGTGCGGTCTGATTTAAATTATATCTTCAAATTGATCCTTAAACTCTGTGCATGGTATTTTACGAAAGGATATGGGGTAAATGAACATGAGACCATAACACATATGTTAACCCAAACTGCAGTAGTTCTAACATTATCCCATTCTACTTTCTGTTCTGATGACCTTTTCGAAATCCTCGGGGTTTATCCTAAGTCCAATGCTTCCAGAATTCTGGAGCTGCAACCTGTTTGGTTGATGCGAAAGGTCAACAGAACAGAAAGTAGAATGGGCTAATTTGCGTGCACCGATACACCCATGCTCTTCATTATCAATGAATGTGGGATTGTCAACAAAATGAAATGAACTTGCAAAGTGTTTTTGCAATCGCTGCCATCCGTTGTCCGACAAAAAACACTAAAAGCAGTCAATCACAACACTGAAACAAGCACAGAGCACTCATTGAGTCAACTGTAAGAAAACATGGCATCATAAAATTCTGAGGTGTCCACAATAATCAGGTGGTTTGATTTCCTTCCATATGATGGAAGAATGTATGCATTTCCTAGATTGCACACCCAATTACTTGGCTAACACATGTAAAATATACACTGCAGGATTGATCATGATAACAAATCTTACTTGCAACAACGGAGAGGTTTTTTGGAGTTATCTAAACTTTATAGTTCTAGGTATAATTGACTTGTTAATATATTATTACATTCAGGGTATTGTCTAATTGGTATTTATGAAATCAACTAGAAAAATACATTTGTTGTAGGTTATTTGTAGGTTTTGTTTTTATTCATTCATTTTTTTTTCACTGACTGAAATGTTATTTTCACGCACAGCAACTACACAAATGCACAAGGCTAGAAACGACACATCTGAAGGGTCACACTTTACAACAAAAGGTAAGTACATTTGTATTACATTGGTTGATTGAAGGTACTTACATTTAACTGCACAACTGCACAATCGGTTATTGATACATATTATCTTCCACCGATACCAGTTAAAATATATATGAGACTTCAAGTTCTTAGAAAACAAGCAGCATTTTTATATAGATACAACTTTGACATTCCATATAGAAATGCTCACTCAGACGGGTTTCAATGACAGATATAATATCAAATAGTCTTTTAAAAAAAACTACAGACAACTTCATTCGGAGTTTCAGTTAAACTGGTTTTTAAACAATTTTCAGTAAAATTTGGAAGGTATCTAAGGCTTTCAAAATAGAAAACCCTTGAGTTTCTTATCCATGTAATTTTACAATAAAATACAACTAATGATAAAAATGAGTTGCCCATTCATTCCCTGAGCAATGATCCGATGTTCCGAGCTTATTTAATCCCCTTCCTTTAAAGAATACATTCCTTTGGTGATTCGATGTTGGAAAAAATATACCATAGAGTTCAACACAAGATCATGATGTCTCAAAAAGTACGATAATATCTTGACATGAAAGAGACTTAAAACAAAATGAGTCCAACTATATTTTTCTTTTATTTTAAATTAACAATTTATTTCAAAATACGAATAAATATAAATGTACTTAAAATTGGAGTAATTACAAAATGACTGAACAGAGTTGTCAAGTGCCAATGTCCAACTGACAAACAGACCGCGTATGTTGAAATTCATCGGAAAATTGTAAAACGCAATGGTCCTGGCTTGGTACAGGAATTTCAAATACAGTTTGAAGAAGCCGGTATTATGGTGCGCCAAACCTCCCCTTCCATTGCGTCAGTATCAGCTCAACAGCAGTTGTTATTGAAAGATCGTAGACAGTAAAAGGAAGTGATCATCGCAGTTTTTTAGTAAACAAGAGACTCTCAAGAGCCTGCATCACCGGTCATTGCCTTCTAATAATCCCAGAGGCAATCACTTAAATGTTTTATTGCCTTTGATTGTCCCATAGGAAGACGTATGAACATTATCAATACAACTGTTTTAAAAGTGGCAACCCATATGCTATTGTGACCATTGTTGCTGTGTTTTCAAGGAATAATTCTGAATGCATGCATTCCATAGTGTCATTTGCAAATTAAAAAGGACACTAAAAATTGAAGGAGGCGCCCAACGACTGTTGTGACCAAGATTCGATCTAGCTCGGTGGTGTCATATAAGATCTTTGAATATATCTTACATTGAGTCCCTGTGATAAACTATTTATCCCCTTTGACGACCATAAAATCAGGAACTTAAAAGGGGACCACAAAGACACTATTGTAACCAATTTTGGTCCGAACTGGCTCAGTAGTTTTAGAGGAGAAAAAAAATTGAATGCATTTCTCTATGTTAGAAGAAGGGCCGACAATCTGGACATTTTTGGTCCGAACTGGCTCAGTAGTTTTAGAGGAGAAAAAAAATTGAATGCATTTCTCTATGTTAGAAGAAGGGCCGACAATCTGGACACAATTGTTGAAGGGGACCACCTACGGACTATTGATACTAGATTTTCTTTCAATTTACAAAATGGTCAAAAAGGAAAAAAATATTTGAATGCATTCCAATGGGGTTCCTGTGTTAAAAAATTTTCCCGTTGGCAGCTATCTTTGATGAAGTAATGACAAGTCGGACATAATTTTTGAAGGAGACCATCGAAGGACTATTCTGGCTAAGTCGGTTCCGATTAGCCCGGCAGAAAACGAAAACCAAGGGTCCCTTTGTTAAACAATGTTCCCCACTGGCACCCATCTTGGATGAAGTGTGTTCGAGCTGGACATATTTTTGAAGGAGACCATCCAAGGACTATTGTGACCAAAGAAAAATTTTGAATACATTTACTTTAGGGTCCCTATGTAAAACTAGGTTAACTATCTCAGGTGAAGTGTGGAGAAGCCGGACACAATTTTTGAAGGGAACAATATAAGGACTATTATGAACAAGTTTGGTTCCAATTGACCCAGTGGTTTCAGAGAATATCTTTGATTGCATTTTACCCTATGTCCCTATGTTAAACAATGTTCCCTGCTGGCAGCACTCTTGGCTGAGGTACGAACATATAAAAATCACTTACTTTGCAATGGATCACCAAAGGACTATTGACTTCAGCTTTGGTTCCTATTGGCCCAGTTGCCTCAGAAGATCTTAAAATGCAAATGCATTTCCAATAGGGTCCCAGTGTTAAATTCCGCTAAGGGCCTTTTTTGATGAGGTAAGAACATAAAAATCACAAACCTTGATGGGTACCTCCCAATGCCTATTGTGATCAAGTTTTGCCCTAATTTGGCTCAGCAGTTTCATGGGCGATCTTCAATTCATTTCTTAGTGGATGGAAGATAACCAATTTGAATATTTTTCGAAGTGTGGCAGTGTTTTAACAGCAGAATAAGTTCCTTCAGTGAGTCGGCAGTTTAGCAGCAATCACTCTTTGACCCATCTTTCTAATTTCATATGGCATTTTTGTTTTTCTGTTCCAAGATAGTGGTCACTGAGTTATTAGTCTACCTGTATTGGGTTTTTACGCATGTTTATTATACTATAGGGAAACAGGATAGAGAAAGGGGAGGTTTGGGTACCCATGACCCGGTTTAAACCTGCCACTGGCTTTTGCTAGTGCCGGTACCAAGTCCGGATATCCCGTGTTTCTATCGTTAATTATGTTTATCTCTTTCCTTTGTTATTGTTTGTTTTCTAGTGCAGTTTGCTTGTGAATTGTGGCATGTTATTGTAGTTGCCGGTCATTGTAGGTGTTTACTGTTATTCTGTTTTTGTAATTTAAATGCATAATTAAACAAAAGAACTATGATATCTGAAAAAGTTAAGGATTTTAATGAGGTCTGCATATATAAAAAAAATAACAATTTGTTGTTCAAATAATTTTTAAAAAAGTATTTCAACTTACTAGTTTTTCCCCCATACTAGGAATTTGCTGAATCTTGAACATTATTATACATTTAAACATGAACAGCATGTCAAAGACACTTTATATTTGTTCTTGATTGATGAAACACAACAAGTTAATCAAAAGTCGTTCTTTAAAATACAGAATCTACATCGAATTTGACTTCAACATCTTCAGTTATAGACGCTGCAGGTAAATATATAAACTTACCATGGATAGATATTTGAATGTGCGATTACTATTTTATAGAAAAAAATATCAATCAACTGTAGTTTAATACTGATGGTACGAAACAAACGTAAAGCGCATAAATCAATGTCAGAAGTGTGGTAATAGACATAGACAGATATTGGACAACATAGATATGGGACACCACGATAAATGAGCAATAAAACGAGCAATTATAAACATAGCATTCAAAACACAACCACGGAATATATCTCATTGACACTAAGTCATCCAGAGGGAAGGCGTGTAATGAAAAAGGATAACAGGAAACACCTACAACACAGTCACATTCCGCAATATACCAAGGAACTGCACCAGACAAAAAACAAGAAATAAAAGAAAAAATACAAACGTGAACAACGATAGGAACTCGGAACAGCTGGACTTGGTACCAGCACTAACAAAAGCAGGCGGTAGGATTCAACCTGCGTGTTGGTAACCTAACCTCCACATTCCCTTTGTCGTGCTAGAACAAAGTTCCTTAACACAAGCCATCGATTAATTCTAAAATAAAGCCTAATTGATACATTTTTGAGACGGACTTAGAAAGACACAACAGCTGAATATATCCTCGAGTAAGCAAATGGGATAATGGTAAAAATACCGAACAGGTTTGTCAAGAGAAAAAATTCAAGTGGCAAAAAGACATAGAAGGTGAAAAAAATAACAGGCAAAATTGTCGCCCGCAATGGTCCTGAGTTCGTACAGGCACCTTAAAAGAAATAGGGGTTAAATAGCGTTATGTTCCTTTCCAAACGCCAATTTATTACCACAAGTTCGAGCGTAACAAAGTAGCTTTAGATATATAAATCATACACTGTAGATATGGCGTGTTGCTTTTAACACAGGAATATTAACATTTTGAATTCAAAATCATAAAGTTTTGCATATAACTAAGTTTGAAATCGTCGGCTGTCGTCACTGTATGACATTAGATCAAATAATAAAACAAAAGAGGTACACCCGTATTTTCTTAATTATCTTCTAGTCAAGGTAGAAAAGATGTGACATCGATTATGTTGCAAAACTTAGATAACTTTCTTGCAGTGCATGTGGAGTCCGTAAAAGAAAATGTTATTCTGACCACCTGTTTATTGTGCCCACCTCTTACCTTTTAATTCCAAGTTTTCAAACAATCGTCTGTGTTTGACTATTTGTTGTAATTGTCCAATAGCTTAGAACCATTGTGCTTTTGTCGGGCAATGGATGACAGTGATTGTACAAGCACTTTTTATTTATGTTTTACGACGATCAAACATCCAGAACCTCAAAAGACCTGGATGTAGCGTTGTTCGATATTTAGCAAAGAATTCCGCTCAAATCGATGTAAGGGGCCGTCTTCAACTTAATACGAGGTATGAACAGTAAACGAAAAATTAATCATTTAGCTATTTCACTTGAATAAAATTGTTCAAAAATGATTCAATAAATATAGATTACACAACAAGACCCCGATCATTATCATATTTTATTTAATTTTAATATTTTAAAATTTAACTGTCCAGAGTGGATAAAATATGGTAATTATTGTGATAAAATGGTTTAATCTTTTTCTCTGATTATAAACGATAAACATAGAGAATAGTATTCCGAATATATTTTTCGGGAAATAGCATAGGGCTTTATTCAGCATATGTTGAATGTGAAAATTTATCTTGCCGGTCAGAACCAGTTTAAACTTATCATGTCATAAGAGAAAGAATCAATAAATCAAAAATACCTAATTCTATGACTTTTTATCAAAAAGTAAGTTATCAGGCACTCGTCTTTCATAACATAATATTTGATTACTTCTAAATTTTAGAGGTGCGTTCGTTTTGTACTTTATGTGCCCTTTCAGAACAAATGAAATTAAGAGAACAACAGGAAACATCTAGTAAAACGTTTTCCATGGCTATATTTAGTTAAATTACAAAAAATACCTTTACTTTACTTCTCAGAACATAACTTCCGTTAAAAATTTCCAACTTTTTAAATTTTTCCCACTTCTGTTTTTAGTTGCACAGTTTACAAAAGACAGAAGGTACTTTTAGTCTAGTTTCTGTGTACGGTAATTTCGACAACTTATGTCTCTTAAATGCACATTACCTGCAATTAAATAAAAGAATATAAGATACGAAAACGTATTACTAGTTTGCAATTCAATTTAAAATCTTCCGTCATAATGACATATGTGTATTTGTCGACTAATAAATGATAGATTGATTGGTTAGATTTGTTTATCTACTGAACAATATATCAGTTATACTTAAATACAATCAATTTAAGAAGTAAGAAGAAGAAAGACAATTCGATAGATGAGATCACAAGGGCGGAAAGTTTCGACTGTCACGGAGAAGTTCAAACATTCTACCCGTATTCTCTGCTCATTTTTAAAAATATAGAAAGAGAGATTATAAGTACTGCGTTGAGGGGGTGGGGGTGGGCTTTTCTTTAGACTGGATGTCTACAAAGGTTTCGTTTTATTGAAATAATAAAAAAAAATCTAGTTACACCTTAAATAGCAACACTAAAATTGTCATTTTGAACTGTAATAAAAAGAAATCAATCAAATTCATTGGTAATTGGCAACTGTATACAAAAACTGGTTCATTATTTCAGTAGAAAGTAACAAAATATCTATACCTCAACCAAATTCAAATTATTTTTCAATTAAGTATCTACACTCCACTAATTTAGACACATTGGCAAATGTTTAAGTAAATAAACACAGTCATAGTTCATATAAAATCTAGTTTCCTTTATCTTTGAAAGAAAAATCAATACTCTAAAACAAATCAGTTTCACTCATGGCTAATCATAATATTTAATACAAAAAATCAAGGAAAATTTAGGGTACAAATAAAAGAATAAGGAAAGATAAAATCCTTTTGGCGATGTAATAAATTTTATGTAGAAGAAACAACGTAAGGGATTAAAGCTTCTACTACTGTTAGTTTTCAAGTTATATATTTTAGGAATCACTTATGTCATCTTTGCTTCTGTTATTGGAGCTGTTGTTAGTGGGATCATCCTGTATCAGATATCTTGGAGAGTTGAATTAGTTGTTGATGTCGTAAGACGAGTATGTATATATTTTATGTTAAAAATTCTAAATTTTCTTGTTTAATATTTTAAATCTAAGATACTCATATTTTCCCGAAGGGAGCAGATATTGCAATGGATTCTCTTTTGACAGTATATATATAATACCTCCCAGCAAAAGGATGTTAAGTATATTCCAGCTCCAGCTTTTTCCTTTTGGTGATATACTATACCAATAAAACATAAAAATGAAATTAAATTGCAATATATCAGTATCATGAATAGAACTGAAATGATCTTGGAATCATCTACAAAAAAATGCCTCGTAAAAGCAGGTAATCTTGGAATCTTCACAAGATTTGCGGTCCTCTTGAACATGGGTACCAATCTCAAACATTATTACGTACACTTTTATCGTAAATCCATGTAAGCGAGGGTAATAACAAAATTACAGAACAGAGTGGTCAATAGCCAAAGTCCATAAAACAATAACAAAAAAACAAATCAGGTGGAAACCATCGACAAAATCGTCGACCATAATTGTCCTGACCTGGTATTGACATTTCAAAAGAAATGCTTGGTAATAAAACCCCTTTTCCATTGTTGTTTGGTGAACACCAAATATTCGAGATTATTGATGCAACTACTTGTTGTTTTATTGCTTTGAAATGCAAATGTGTATTACGACAGCATATGAACGTTCATTTATAGTGAGCTATGATATTTTTTTAAATCAATTTAAGTAATTATAAAATGGGTCTGATCTAGTGGACAACATGTATTATTTTTTTCATCAAGTAGTTTAGGTAGTTTAGCTAATTAGATCAGGCAAAAACTGCTCTTTGCCTTGGTAGCTAACTGAGCGTATCATGTTTGCTAATTTTTTTTCAAATGCTTTGTCTCAGTCTCCTTAGTGTCCTGTACCTCTTAAGACTAAACGATTGCATAAAATTTACATCTAAATATGACAATTTCAAAATTATGCGTTTCTCTTTTTTAGTCTATATTTATGTTGCTTGCTCCCCAACTAAAAAGTACTTTCACTATTAATTATTCAATTAGAACTTCCAAATTTTTATTATTAGTAAAGTTTTATGTCCTTTTCTCATTATTCCAAGTGTTTTGTTCGAATAATACATGGCTTTGTCTGTGCCGTACTCAAGCCTTTGTTCCTTTGTTTCTCTGACGTTGCCATTGTCCTTGGATTAGATTGGCGGTAAGGTTCTCACTAACTTTACCTTTCTGATGTAACACGAGTATGGTGGTTTGCTAAGAACAATGAACTGCTTTCGTAAAAAGGGTTCCAGAAAATTGGGGTTCCAGACAAAAGGGGTACAAGACAAGTGTCAATTTGTACTGCATTCTGCACAAAACTTAAAATTCTCCAGAAAAAATAGGTTCAAAACTCCGAAATCAACCCTCCCTTGATCCACAAATGCAATGAGTTTTGTTTTATTTTCTGCTTTGAAATGCTTTGCAAATGATGTGAAGAACACTGCTTATTATTTTTCTTATTATTTCAAAATTAATTTTAAGATAAATTATATTGCAATGAATACGAAAAATAATTTAGTGCTACAATACACAGATATTTGACAAAAAAGAAATCCTTTCCAATCAAAGGACATCCATGTCCTGCTTGAATATGCATACTAAAAATAAGAATAAAGAATGACCTGCCATACCTATATTGGGTACCAAAATTACAAAAGAATCCATATAAGGAAAGATATATCACAGGATCTTCATCTTGCCAAACTTCTGAGTTGTCTATTGAAATAAATAGATTTGGTCTGCAGTCAAAGACAGGCATCAAGCATACTGTGAAACTATTCATGCCCGAAGTGACACCAACCTACACATGCTTTGTTGTGGGTCGTTTTAATCTGGAGATGGAATGTTGTTTTTTTGACATTAACCCTATCTCCTTTCTGTTCATATATACCATGTTCATGACCATGGTCATTCACGACACATAATAGACTTTTTACATACATAGCCTATTTTTGTTAGAGAAGAATTTAGCCGACGTTGAAATAAAAAAAAATGACATTAACGTCTGCTTCACACGTAAAAAAAGAAATTCTTCGAAAAAAATAGCAATGTATACTTTTTTCAAGAGCAATGATTATTTTCAATCTAATTACTTAGGAATCGGGAATCTTCCTTTAAACAGATGCTGACAAATCACTACAAAATACATAATCTTCAAAATATTTGATAATTGAAACTATAGGTATCAAACTAATTTTTGTCGTTCCGAAAGTAATTTTGTTAAGTGGCGACTTCACTTTGCTCCTAGGTAACATCACTTTTAACACATCCCACAACTCTTAACCTTATTTCATCACTCATAACAATATATAAAATCTATGATATTATAATGAAAGTACCTTTCTTTAGTGCCGAAATAACAACTCAATATTTCCATCTGTCATATACCGACATGTATATAAAATATTACTGATTAAAAAAAGACAAATATCAGTTGTTTTGCTAAACATGTTAAACATG
Source organism: Modiolus philippinarum (assembly GCA_002080025.1). Taxonomy (NCBI): domain Eukaryota; kingdom Metazoa; phylum Mollusca; class Bivalvia; order Mytilida; family Modiolidae; genus Modiolus; species Modiolus philippinarum. Next base: position 23,723 of record MJUU01037849.1, read on the forward strand.
TGACAAGTTGACACCCTCACAAACAGTAATGAAGCAAAACTTTATCATTGAATAAGATTCATGTAGGCATACCTTCTCCGATTTTTCAAAAACAATAATACGTCAAGGATAATATAATGACAAATGTTGGTTCTTGTAATTCGAAGCGTAACCTTGATATTATAACTGACAAGAGGATACTATCATTACGATTTTTCTTCCATAATGTAATGAACAACTAAAATCTCAGATATTATAACTGACAAGAGGATACTATCATTACGATTTTTCTTCCATAATGTAATGAACAACTAAAATCTCAGCTGAAAGGTTTAATTCTCACGCAAGATCGGTGAACAAAGATATATGTACATTGTAAGAGGTAGAGAACAAGCCTACTTTGTGAAAAATGACTCCGAATCGGAGAAAAAATATACAGAGGAAGAAGTGATTAAAATGTTAGAGTTTCTGATCGACAATATATTTGTCCAGTTTGGAGGACTTGTTTTTCAACAGACTATCGGAAATCCTATGGGCACAAACTGTGTGCCTCTCTGAGCCGACCTTTTTCTTCACTCTTATGAAGCTAATTTCATCGAAGGGCTTCTTCAAAATAAAGATAAAAAACTGGCACAATCCTTAAATTTTAGCTTCCGTTATATAGATGATATTGTGTCATTAAGGAACCTTCGCTTTGGTGATTTTTTTCATTTGATCTATCCAAAAGAACTCGAAATTAAGGATACCACAGACACTTCTACATCAGCCTCGTTCCTTGACCTTCACCTTTAAATTGACAACAGAGGTAGACTTCAAACTAAGCTGTACGACAAACGCAATGACTTCACCTTTCCAATACTAAACTTCCTTTTTCTTTGTAGCAACATCCCAACAGCGCCGGCATATGTTTTCATCTCCCAGCTCATTCGCTATTCAAAAGCCTGTGTTCGATACAGTGACTTCCTTGATAGAGCCCGCTTGCTCACAAAAAGGCTACTTCAACAAGGGCGTGTTACCAAAAACCTGAAGTCATCCCTCCAGAAGTTTTACGGTCGACATTACCATCTTGTGGACCGCTATGGGATATCTGTTTCCCAGATGACAACAGATCTTTCCCTCTAAAGCTTAATTGTTGTTTCCTCTACCGGAATTGACCTAACTACCGGATTTGATATGTTCAACACGGCGGGTGTCTTATAAAAAGCAGGAGATGCTGACTCTACCGGTGCACCTGATCTCACCCATGGTTTTTTATTGGGCCCTTGTTGTTCATCTTTGTTTGTATGTCTTCATTTTTCTTTTGTGTGCCGTCCCCATGTTGTGTCTCTGTTTTTTTTTGTTTCTGCTGTTACTATTGTCCTTGCATTGTTCGTTTTGGATTGACAGTTCTTAATTACCTTACTATAATGCTTGGCATTGGCAGATTGCTGCCCGTGGTAAAGTTATCTAAATTGAATATGCAGTATATCAAAGACGCATAAATTCTAGGCTTACCTTTTAAAGTAGATAGACACTGTTGCGCTGTGCAATCCAATCGCGCATTAGAAAAATAAAGAGTCGGATACGGGGGAGGCTTGATATTCGGGCCGGAACAGTACTTTGACGGCTTTTCCTTTGTGACGTCATAATTGAATGACACATGTGAAACGTCATATTTCGTTTACTTTGCCGCGAATTTACTCCCTTTCCCGTAAATAATGTTTAATCCGGAAACTTTTTAAAATATAAAAGCATGATGACATATACATTTTTTATTGTTACCAATAAATCACATCATAAATTATCTTTTCAAAACAATACATCAAATTCTCATGGATAAAAAATCATTTCTATTAAGCTTAAAATTGCCTTTCTTTATTTTCCCCGTGCATTCTATGTACATTTAGGTGAAAAAATGGCTAAAAATTGATCCCAATTCTAGAAAAAGCAAGCACAATGACCCATAGTTTTTATTACAGATTTCGGGTAAGTAGGATTGGTTCTTCAATTGTGCTGACTTACAATAAAATCTTGTGGATCTGAATATTTCTCTTTACCAACCGTAACAGTAAGAAGTCAAAGTAATTTTTTTTTTGGTTTATTTTTTTCTGTTTTTTTTTTTTTAATCTGTAGTCTCTTACAAAATTTCATAACATAATCTTAATCCAGATTACAAGACCGTTTTACCTTTACTGTACATAAGGTATGTTTCAGTATCAGATTAGGGATACGTAAGTATCAAATTGATGATATTTAAGTATTAGATTGAGAATGTATCAGTATCAGATTAAGGATGTGTCAGTATCAGTTTAGGAATGTGTAAGTATCAGATTAAGGATATGTAAGTATCGGTTTAAGGATGGTCAGTATCAGATTATGGATGTGTCAGTATCAGAATAGGGTCGTTTCAGTATCAGATTAGGTGATGTGTCAGTATCAAAATAGGGTTGTTTCAGTATCAGATTAGGGATATGTCAGTATCAGTTTAGGGATGTGTCAGTATCAGATTATGGATGTGTCAGTATTAGATTAAGGATGTGTCAGTATCAGTTAAGGTATGTTTCAGTATCGGATAAGGGATATGTAAGTATCAGATAAGGGATATGTAAGTATCAGATTAGGGATATGTAAGTATCAGATAAGGGATTTGTAAGTATCAGATCAAGGATGTGTCAGTATGAAATTAGGGATGTGTATGTATCAGATTAGGGATATGTAAGTATCAGATTAGGTATTTGTAAGTATCAGATCAAGGATGTGTCAGTATGAGATAAGGGATGTGTAAGTATCAGATTAGGGATATATAAGTATTAGATTAAGGATGTGTCAGTATGAGATAAGGGTTGTGTAAGTATCAGATTAGGGATATATAAGTATTAGATTAAGGATGTGTCAGTATGAGATAAGGGTTGTGTAAGTATCAGATTAGGGATATATAAGTATTAGATTAAGGATGTGTCAGTATGAGATTAGGGATGTATCAGTATCAGATTAGGGATATGCAAGTATCAGATTAATAGAAAAAAGGAGGGAAGCGGGGAATGTGTCAAAGAGACAACGACCCAAAGGGGAGTAATAACAACTCAAAGCTACCTTAAGATCTTCAATGAACGGTGAGAAAACCCCACACCCAATGGCAGGTCGGAGTCAGCCCCTGAATAAAGAATAATCAAGTTCACCGAAATAAACATCATCCTAGACTCCTATAGACATAAAGTAAACGAACTAGAAAAAAGACAAGACACACAAAGGCTTAATAAATTTCCTGACTTAGGACAGGCGCAAACCTGCTGCGGGGAGGTTAAACTAGTTTTATTGGGCCCAAACCTTCCCCCTAGCCAATGTGATAAATAAAAAACAATTGTAACAACAGTAAAATTCAGTAAGAAACAGGACTGAGTCAATTGTGAAAAATTAAACTGCAACAACTAAATATACGTACATAAACATAAAATCACAAAAGACTACTAGCAATTAACTGACATGCCAGCTCCAGACCCATTACCAAACGACAAATAGAATTATGTACCCTCAGTATACAACTTCTACCAAGATCCCTTCTAAGAATGTTTCAGTATTAGATTCGTGATGTTTCAGTATCAGATAAGGGATGTATAAGTATCAGATTAGGGATGTATAAGTATCAGATAAGGGATGTATAAGTATCAGATTGGGGATGTATAAGTATCAGATTAGGGAT
>MJUU01037849.1:27390-108458 GCA_002080025.1 Modiolus philippinarum
AGATTAAGGATGTGTCAGTATGAGATAAGGGTTGTGTAAGTATCAGATTAGGGATATATAAGTATTAGATTAAGGATGTGTCAGTATGAGATAAGGGTTGTGTAAGTATCAGATTAGGGATATATAAGTATTAGATTAAGGATGTGTCAGTATGAGATTAGGGATGTATCAGTATCAGATTAGGGATATGCAAGTATCAGATTAATAGAAAAAAGGAGGGAAGCGGGGAATGTGTCAAAGAGACAACGACCCAAAGGGGAGTAATAACAACTCAAAGCTACCTTAAGATCTTCAATGAACGGTGAGAAAACCCCACACCCAATGGCAGGTCGGAGTCAGCCCCTGAATAAAGAATAATCAAGTTCACCGAAATAAACATCATCCTAGACTCCTATAGACATAAAGTAAACGAACTAGAAAAAAGACAAGACACACAAAGGCTTAATAAATTTCCTGACTTAGGACAGGCGCAAACCTGCTGCGGGGAGGTTAAACTAGTTTTATTGGGCCCAAACCTTCCCCCTAGCCAATGTGATAAATAAAAAACAATTGTAACAACAGTAAAATTCAGTAAGAAACAGGACTGAGTCAATTGTGAAAAATTAAACTGCAACAACTAAATATACGTACATAAACATAAAATCACAAAAGACTACTAGCAATTAACTGACATGCCAGCTCCAGACCCATTACCAAACGACAAATAGAATTATGTACCCTCAGTATACAACTTCTACCAAGATCCCTTCTAAGAATGTTTCAGTATTAGATTCGTGATGTTTCAGTATCAGATAAGGGATGTATAAGTATCAGATTAGGGATGTATAAGTATCAGATAAGGGATGTATAAGTATCAGATTGGGGATGTATAAGTATCAGATTAGGGATATATAAGTATCAGATTGGGGATGTATAAGTATCAGATTAGGGATGTATAAGTATCAGATTAGGGATGTATAAGTATCAGATTAGGGATGTATAAGTATCAGATAAGAGATTTGTCAGTATCAGATTAGGGATGTGTAAGAGCAGATAAGGGATGAATAAGTATCAGATTGGGGATGTATAAGTATCAGATTGGGGATGTATAAGTATCAGATTGGGGATGTATAAGTATCAGATTAGGGATGTATAAGTATCAGATTGGGGATGTATAAGTATCAGATTAGGGATGTATACGTATCAGATTAGGGATGTATAAGTATCAGATAAGAGATTTGTCAGTATCAGATTAGGGATGTGTAAGAGCAGATACAGTACTTTTAGGGTAAAACATAACCATTTTATGGTGTATGGTGTATGGTGTAATGGTGTATGGTTCAATGGTGCATGGTGTATGGTTCAATGGTTCATGGTGTATGGTGTAATGGTGTATGGTGTTGCAACGTGAACCATACACCATACACCATGAACCATACACCATACACTATGNTAAGTATCAGATTAGGGATGTGTCAGTATCAGATTAAGGATGTATGAGTATCAGATTAAGGATATGCAAGTATCATATAATTAAATACCGAAGTTACTGTGAATCTTAATTCTGCATATGCGCATTTCGACAACTTATGTCTCTTCAGTGCAGATAAAATCTAAACGTTTGGAAGACCATTAACTCAAAGACGTTTAAAAACTAATAGAGAACAAATGACCAAAATGATCTCAATGTATAAGTATCAGATTAAGGATGTGTAAGTATCAGATTAGGAATGTGTTAGTATAAGATTTAGGATATGTTATGATATTGGTGGTGAATAAGTATCAGATTAAGGATATGCAAGTATCATATTAGGGATGTGTAAGTATCAGATTAGGGATGAGTCGGTATTAGATTAGGGACGTGTCAGTATCAGATTAGGGATGTGTCAGTATCAGAAAAGGGATGTGTAAGTATCAGATAAGGGATGTGTCAGTATCAGATTAGGGATATGTAAGCATCAGATTAGGGTCGTGTCAGTATTAGATTAGGGATGTGTCAGTATCAGATTAAGGGTGTGTTAGTATCAGATAACGGATCTGTCAGTATCAGATTAGGGATGTGTCAGTATCAGATTAGGGATGTGTCAGTATCAGATTAGGAATGTGTCAGTTTCAGATTAGGGATGTGTCAGTATCAGATTACGGATTTGTAAGAACGGCAGTAGAATACCGAAGGAGGAAAGGAAGTGATGATTACAAAAGACCAAGGAAATGGCAAAAACGGCAACAGAGAAAAACAAAGACAAAACAAGGACGTGAGACAGCCAAAATTCACGGAAATAAAAAAGACGACATTAAGAACTAAGGCACTCATAGTGTGAATTCCCATGAAAACCAGGAGTGACATCAGACGTGTCAGTATCAGCTTAGGGATGTATAAGTATCATATAAGGGATGTGTGAGTATCAGATAAGGGATGTGTAGATACATGTACCAGATTAGGGACGTGTCAGTAGCAGATAAGGGATGTGTAAATATCAGATAAGGGTTGTAACAGAATCAGATTGGGGATGTATAAGTATCAGATTAGGGATGTGTAAGTATCAGATCAAGGATGTGTAAGTATCAGATTAGGGATGTGTCAGTATAAGATTAAGGATATGTAAGTATGATATTGGTGGTGTAAAAAAAACAGATAAAGGATATGCAAGTATCATATAAGGGATTTGTAAGTATCAGATTAGGGATGTGTCGGTATCAGATTAGGGAAGTGTCACCATCAGATTAGGGATGTATAAGTATCAAATTAGGGACGTGTCAGTATCAGATAAGGGACGTGTCAGTATCAGATGAGGGATGTGTCAGTATCAGAAAAGGGTTGTGTGAGTATCAGATAAGGGATGTGTCAGTATCAGATTAGGGATATGTAAGCATCAGGTAAGGGTCGTATCAGTATCAGATTAGGGATTTGTAAATATCAGATTGGGGATATATAAGTATCAGATTAGGGATGTGTAAGTATCAGATTAAGGATGTGTAAGTATCAGATTAGGGATGTGTTAGTATAAGATTAAGGATATGTAAGTATGATATTGGTGGTGTATAAGTATTAGATTAAGGATATGCAAGTATCATATAAGGGATGTTTAAGTATCAGATTAGGGATGAGTCGGTATTAGATTAGGGACGTGTCAGTATCAGATTAGGGATGTGTCAGTATCAGAAAAGGGATGCGTAAGTATCAGATAAGGGATGTGTCAGTATTAGATTAGGGATATGTAAGAATCAGATTAGGGTCGTGTCAGTATCAGATTAGGGATGTGTCGGTATCAGATTAAGGATGTGTTAGTATCAGATAAGGGATCTGTCAGTATCAGGTTAGGGATGTGTCAGTATCAGATTAGGGATGTGTCAGTATCAGATAAGGAATGTGTCAGGTTCAGATTAGGGATGTGTCAGTATCAGATAAGGGATTTGTAAGTATCAGATTAGGTATGTGTCGGTATCAGATTAGGGACGTGTCAGCATCAGATTAGGGATGTATAAGTATCAAATTAGGGATGAGTAAGTATCAGTTAAGGGACGTGTCAGTATCAGATGAGGGATGTGTCAGTATCAGAAAAGTGATGTGTGAGTATCAGATAAGGGACGTGTCAGTATTAGATTAGGGATATGTAAGCATCAGATAAGGGTCGTGTCAGTATCAGATTAGGGATGTATCAGTATCAGATTAAGGATGTGTAAGTATCAGGTAAGGGATGTGTCAGTTTCAGATTAGGGATGTGTCAGTGTCAGATTAGGGATATGTAACAACGGCAGTAAAATACCGAAGGAGCAAAGGAAGTGATGATTACAAAAGACCAAAGAAATGGCAAAAACGGGAACAGAGAAAAACAAAGACAAAACAAGGACCTGAGACAGCCACAATTGACGGAAATAAAAAAGACGACTTTAAGAACTAAGGCACTTATAGATTGAACTCCCATGAAAACCGGGAGTGACATCAGACGTGTCAGTATCAGATTAGGGATGTATAAGCATCAAATTAGGGATGTGTAAGTATCAGATAAGGGATGTGTAAATATCAGATTAGGTATATGTAAGTATCAGATTATGGATATGTCAGTATCAGATAAGGGATGTGTCAGTATCAGATTAGATATGTGTCGGTATCAGATTAGGGATGTGTAAGTATCAGATTAGGGATGTGTAAATATCAGATTAGGGATATGTGAGTATCAGATTAGGGTTATGTAAGTAGCAGATTAGGGATGTGTCAGTATCAAATTAAGGATGTGTAAGTATCCGATAAGGGATGTGAAAGTATCAGTTGAGGAATGTGTAAAAATCAAATTTGGGATGTTAAAATATCAGATAAGGGATATGTTAGGATCAGATTAGGGATGTGTCAGTATCAGAAAAGAATGTGTAAATATCAGATTAAGGATGTTAAAATATCAGATAAGGGATGTGTAAATATCAAATTAGGGATGTGTGAGTATCAGATTAGGGATGTGTAAATATCAGATTAGGGATGTGTTAGTATCAGATTAGATATGTGTCAGCTGTAGATAAGGGATGTGTAAGTATCAGATTAGGGATATGTAATTATCAGAATAGGGATGTGTTAGTATCAGATTAGGGATGTGTTATTATCAGATTAGGAATGTGTAAATATCAGATTAGGGATGTGTAAGTATAAGATTAGCTATGTATACATTTCAGATTAGGGATGTTTAAATATCAGATTAGGAGATAAGGAATATGTAGGTATCAGATTAGGGATATGTAAGGACCAGATTAGGGATGTGTCAGTATCAGATTAGGGATATGTAAGTTTCAGATTAGAGATGTGTTAGTATCAGATTAGGAATGTGTAAATATTAGAATAGGGATATTGTTTTAGGTAATTAAATATTGTAAGCATTCTATAATGCATTTTATTAATTGTTTTTATTTTGTAAGGCCTTTATCATGTTAATGTTATGTAATTGTTTGGCCTAGTTATGTATCTTGTTTACAATTAACAATGATCAAGGTTATTACACCTTAGAAAATGTAATTCTTTCTAGAACATTGACTTAATATTTAACACATAGAATTTTCTAGAGGTTTTCCTTACACAAACATTTTAGTCGTGTGATTATTTGTTGATATGGCATGTTCCAGCCATATCTTGTGAAGATTTTTCTAGAAACAATTAATGTTTATAAATAAGGTAGCTGAAAAGGGTTAAGTCAGTCAGTTAAATAAATTTATACAGGATTAATAAGTTAATAAGTTATACGGGATGTGTAAGTATCAGATTAGGGATATGTAAGTATCAGATTAGGGATGTGTTAGTATCAGATTAGGGATGTGTTAGTATCAGATTAGGAATGTGTAAATATCAGATTAGGGATGTGTAAGTATCAGATTAGGGATATGTAAGTATCAGATAAGGGATATGTAAGTATCTGATTAGGGATATGCAAGTATCAAATAAGGGATGTGTCAGTATCAGATTAGAGATATATAGGTATCAGATTAGGGATATGCAAGTATCAGGTTAGATATGTGTAAGTATCAGATGAGGGATGTGTAAGTATCAGATTACCAATGTGTAAGTATCAGATTAAGAATGTGTAAAAATCAGATTAGGGATGTGTCAGAATCAGATAAGGGATATCTGAGTATCAGATTAGGGATGTGTAAGTATCAGATTAGGGATGTGTGAGTATCAGATAAGGATGTGTAAGTATCAGATTAGGGATATGTAAGTATCAGATTAGGGATGTGTCAGTGTCCAATAAGGGATATGTGAGTATCAGATTAGGGATGTGTGAGTATCGGAATAGGGATGTTTAAAATATCAGATTAGGGATATGTAAGTATCAGATAAGGGATATGTGAGTATCAGATTAGGGATGTGTAAGTATCAGATTAGGGATATGTAAGTATCAGATTAGGGATGTGTGTGTATCAGATTAGGGATGTGTAAATAACAGATTAAGTATGTGTCAGTATCAGATTAGAGATATGTGAATATCAGATTAGGGATGTGTAAGTATCAGATTAGGGATGTGTGAGTTTCAGATTAGGGATGTGTAAATAACAGATTAGGGATGTGTCAGTATCAGATAAGGGAAGTGTAAGTATCAGATTAGGGATGTATCGATATCAGAACTCATAGAAACTCTAATAATTCTTAATAAACAATCCATAAGAAATCTTGAGACATGGCATTCTTCAACTTATCCCTTATCTTTCTTAACGGAAGCAAGAACTACGAATTTGAAATTGATCAAAAGCATTCAGAAGCTATCAAACATTGCCTACGCAATGGTAAAAAAGGGATAACAGGAAACACCTTCAATGGCTGAAAATTATAATTACATGTAACAATTTGCAAGGGAACTACACAAGAAAAACACATAGAAGACAAAAGACAAACGTAGACAACGATAGAAACTCGGGACAGCCGAACTTGGTACCGGCACTAGCAAAAGCCAGCGGTAGGGTTAAACCGGTTTATTGGTAACCAGACCTTCCCTTTATCTGTCCCGTTTCCCTATAGTTTAAACATTCGATTAAACCAATACAGGTAGATTACTAACTCAATGACCAGAATCTTGAAAGTAGAGAAAAAGACAATACGTTATTTTGAACGATGGGTCAGGGGGTGCTCGCCGCTAAACTGCCGGCTAGCTCAAGGGGCCTTTTCTGCTGGTAGAACACAGATGTCGCACTACGGAAGAAAAATCAAACTCAAAGCGTCCCAAAGGGTTTGGTCAGGAATCATCTTAAATTTCAGTAGACATCGGCAGTGTCAGTGAGAGGCCAGTATGTGTGCAAAATTTTCTGGTCACTAGATCTCAAAGCTAATTAACGGATGCAAGCAGAATATCTTGCCGATATCCCCTATTACGTGAGAATGTAAGTAACGTCCCAGCTTTTCTGGATTTTTAATCAATTTCTGGCGTTTTTAACAACATTTCCGTAAAATTAAGGACTAGAAATGCCCGTAGTAATAAGCTGTATTCGAGTAACACCATATTTAGATATAACATGTCCATATCTATTACAAAACTTCTTAAATGTATTCAACAACTTATGAAATCTGTAACCCTGTTGTAAAAGTTTGGCTTTGATAGTACGGTTACGTTAATTGAAATCATCAATAGTAGAACAAACTCGTGCGAATCGTACCAGTTGGGAAATATACACCCGTAGGATGGAGCAAGGGGAATGTCGCCGTCAAGAACAGGGAAATTAGTAATAGTGATATCAAAACCATCTCTTTTATCATATATTTTGGTTTTGATTTTACCAGAGTCAATAATGATAGTCAGATCCAGAAAAGGGCAACATTTGGAATTGTTAGCTTTATTTAATTTCAGTTGATGTAGATAAATAATGTCTACATAATCTAAAAACTGGGGATTCTCAATAGTAAGGATATCGTCAATATATCTGCTGTTATCATTGAACATAGAAATAAGTTTATCACTGTTAGGTTTGGTTCCGTTTGGAAGTTTTTTCATGAAATCCCGTTCGTAGCAGAAAAAAAAAGATCTGCAATGAGAGGTGCACAATTTGTACCCATGGGAATACCTATGACCTATTGATAAATACTGTTGCCAAAACGAACAAAAATATTGTCCAGCAAAAGATTGGGTGCATTAATCATATCATCACATGTCCAGGAACAATGATTATTATAGGTTATATTAGAGGAGAATCCTTGCTTTTTGTTAGAGCAAATGCACTGCAGACTAGAAAATTTAAAAGACCATTTAATAAGGTGTCCCAGCTTGGATTTAATCAAATTATGAGGAAGGGTAGTATAAAGTGTAGAAAAATCATAACTGTCGATAAATGAGACTGGTCTTTGAATAGATTGTAGTTTATCTTAAACTTCAATAGAATTTTAACACTCCAAAAGTAATTTACACCAGAGTTTTGATAAGTTTTTTTTCACAGTATTTGATAACCAACTCCTTTATACAAGTAAGTGAACTAGTTAAATGGATGGATAAATCGGTAGTAGAACACTTACTAGATGCTGAAATAAAACGATGTTTGAAGGGATTTTTGTGAAGCTTCGGAACACAGTATATGGTAGGTTAGATGTTATCTTTAGGTGGAACTTTTAGCATTTCTGTATCCTTATAATGTTGTTTGGTTAACGTTTTTTCGTCTCAATTGGTACGTTTGAAAGTGTCTGACTTGTCCAGTTCGTTTTGTTGGACATCGATGTAGTATTCCTTTAAACAATAGCAACGTTGTTAGAAGCCTTATCAACAGGTACAAACACATATTTTTTACCAAGATCCTTCAGTTTTGACTTAATTCTATTTACAGACAGCTTAGGAGGTGACTCAACCTAATTATCTTTATAAAAATTTATTCTGTTCGTAACCTTGGTACATGTAATAATTTTATCTTTTAACAAATTTAGAGCATGCTTGTCTGCACTTTCTCGTTTGCACCATTTTTTACAATAAATGGTTACAGTGTCTTTAATTTTATCAAAACAAGCTTGCCACTTTGTTTTTGATGGCGGGCGATATTTAGGCCCTTTTCTTAAGAATTGTCTGACTTCCTTATCTACAATGATGTTAAGATTACCCGTTAATATATGTCCACAAGGGTCATAGCGATATGGTGACGTGAAACAATCTCAGCTGCTAGGGTAGTTCTTCTTTAGATTAGTACATTTCAGTCAAGATTAATCTCATTTACTCAAGAACTTCATTTTGTTTTATAATATTTGAAAGTTCAAGTCATGTGTTCGTTTGCTTAGTACTACCATGTACTTGTAGAAACATTTTCTCATGTACCTTTTACTCCATATCCTTGCATTGTTTTTTACTTCAGGGAGAAGTGACAGAAAAGCAAATGGATACAATAATACATGATTTATTTTCTATGGAGTTCCAAATGGAAGCCAATCAACCTAGCTGTCAGAATATTCCACCTGCTTCACATCAAAACATGGTGTTTTAACGTTCAAATCGAACGACTGTAAGTAATTAAATCACCGCAGACGAAGTCAGGTGACAAGTTGTTATTCTACATCTAATTAAGTCTTCAAAACAAATTTTGGGAGACTTAATGTTTTTTCTGCGTTTGTTATTTGATCTTTCACGAAAGGATATGGAGTAAATGAACATGAGACCATAACACATATGTTAACTCCAACTGCAATTAATTTTAATGAGCTGTATGGGCATTTTGGAAAATTAATTCCTCATCAGTAGCTCTAGAATCCAAACACAGAAAAACCACGATTTAAATGATGTTCATAAATGCATAAAACCAAACGTAATCCGAATAATCAGCAATAATAATTACAAACCTACGATGGAAGGAGTTAAATCTTAGTTTAAAATTTCCATAAATTTAGATAATACACATGAGATATAATCTGATGTACAAGTACACCATATCTAAGAAAAATAAAGAGCATACGTCTCAACCACGGGGAATTGTTTTACCAACTCCGCACTGCATTTAAAGACAAACTCCTGTATTAAATATGTCACGAAGTTTATGGAGACCTATTGTTTTTGCAGCGTTTCCTATTCTAATAGATCCATAGCTGAACCAAGAGGTCTTAGAATTTTCAAAATAATTTTCAAAATAATTTTCCGCCGTTTCGATGGAAACAAAAAAAAGCTTGAAAATCATCCCGATTTCGCCTGGCTCCAAAATTTTGAAAATTGCGCCCGTATCCATCGAAACGACAATAAGTCGGGAAAATCAAAAAATCTCAGAATTGGATAAAATCTAATGGAAGGTTGCCTTACATAGGTACAATTGGTTTCTGGTCTTCTCGACTTAAAATGACAAGCGTTACCATGACAACTGGAAAAAGCTGGAAAAAGTGCTCAAAATTGGACAAAATTGTACAGAAAGGTTGCCTAACATTAGTAAAATTGGTTTCTGCTCTCAAAGATTTCAAAGATGAGAATTTGTCGTGTGACTGCACTATCAAAAACATTTGCCTTTCTTGTTTTGTAAAAATTAAAATATTTTTCTAGCTATCTGTTTATATATTCTCTCGACTTTACTTGCCTAGTTTTCTTACAATCAACTCGAACAGTGCTGTGTGATCGTTTATATGTTGTATTGTCTAATGGTCCATTTGTCGGGCAAAGGATGACAGTGTCTGTAGGAGTACTTCGCCCGATGCATCATGCCCCCATATCCATGACAAAAAGATTGTAAAAAGGTGGCGTTGTTCAACATTTATTAAGTGCTAGGGGCTGTCTTGAACTAACTACGGGGTTAGAGTGTTTGTTCTTTGTTGAAGGCCGTATTATGACTTCAAGATGAAGAACAACAATGAAAGCGTTGGGCCATTTGCTTTATCTTTTTATGTATTTATAGGAATTTTGTCTCATGTACATTTACTCCATATCCCTTTATTTATTCATTCAAGATAGCGACCGTTGCCTTGGAAACGGAAGAAAACGCGGGAAAATCAAAAGTGCTCAGACTTTGGTTAAATTTAACAGAACAGTTTTGATGTGAAAATCTCATAATTGGACATTGAATTTTTATATGGGAGTTCGTTTGGTAGACTTCGTGTGTTTGAATCCAAACACAATTAATACTAGTTTTATAATTTTTCTGTTGTCCTCCCAAAGTTTGTCCGACCCATTTCTCAGATACTGGTGATCCAAACTTCATGAAACTTCATATGATGATAGATCCTGATGCATGATTGGTCTTTTTGGAACTGGAATTTTAAAATTGACACCGTTGCCGTGAAAAATTACCCTTTTGTCGGCATAATATTTGGAGATTGTAAGAGCTAAGTTATTGGCACTAAATGGGCAGCTCGAACAACATTTGAAGCATTGTATATTGTACACACAATTTTCAAAATGTTGCCCATTGCCAAGGAAACGTTTAAAAAGGCGGGAAAACGGAAGTGCTCGGAATCGGATGAAATTTTACAGGAAGGTTGCCCTATATGCGCACATTTTGTTGCCGTTCTCCAAGACTTCAAATAGCGATTGTTGCCATGGAAAGAGACAAAAAGGCGGGAAAATCCAACGTGTTCAGAATTGGATGCAATTTACAAAAATCTTATATAGAATGTTTTGATCTCATCTCTAGCATTTGATTTCTAATTTGGGAATTCGTTTAGGAGACATCTTGTGATTGCATCCAAGTATTATTATCACTGGTTATTCTTCCCTATTTTGCTTCTTCAACAATTTTTGTCCAATGGACTTTTTGAAATGGTTTGATGTAACAAAATAAAACATGATATCTACTAAGATTATATTTAGAAGAAGTATATCCCAAGTATATTCCACGTTAAAAAGAGATTCAATATCTCAGGAACTGCATTGCAGAATTTAGAAATATTAGGTATAAATGGCAAATAAAATGAGAGAAAGTTATTTCAGCAAAAAAATCAAAACTGCATCTATTACAATGATAGTTTCGAAAATACCAGAAATTCCTGCTTGGTCAGTTTTTAACAAAATTGGATCAAATTGGTTGTCTGTAGTGATTTCAATGGCAAATCTACTTCTGTTTGTTTGTATCCGTTTATTTTAACTGGATTAATTTTTATATGCTGCAAGTTAAATTAAAGATATACAGTACAAACTTTATTTATTTATTTCAAGATATGCTGAGAAAACGAAATATGTTATCAAAGGTTATCAAAGGTTTTAATCATAATCTTCCATTGATTTTCCTGTAAAAATTGTGCATGTTAGATCGAAACTATTTCCACGGACTTCTTTGTGAAATTCTCCAAGACCCCCGCGACTTGAATTCAATGTTCTTGAGGCCATTTGTAAACAAAAATTTAAAAACAAAACTACTGCACAAATTTGAACCTTGCTTATATTGAAGTAAACTAATACTTGTACTCCCTTCATAACTGAATAACAATATGCCGAAGTTATGGTGGATTTCAATTTCTGCATCTGGCAATTTCGACTACTTACAATGTATGTGTCTTCAGTGCAAATGAAATAAAAAGATTTGGAAATCGATTTACCAAAATTGGTGTAAAAACTGAAGAGAACAAGTTACCAATAGGATCTAAATAGGGAAGCCAAAATAAGCTGAGGACAGAGCTGTGCAAGAGGGAGATGCTCCCTAGATTTAAGCATAATTTAATTTTCTTAGGGAACGATATTGCAAATTTCCAAATAAATTCAGTTATCGGACCAGCACCGAAGTACTGACTACTGAGCTGATGAATACCCTCGGCCAAGTGGTAATAGATAACAATATTCCAAAGTTACTGTGAAATTTAATTTCTGCATATCGCCGTTTCTATGCATTTACAGTGCAAATCAAATCAAAATATTTGAAAATCCATTTACCGAATTGGGTGTAAAAATCAAATGGGAGAAAAAATCAAATAATAAATTCAATATAATTAACTTATAAATTCATGAAATTACAAAAAGTCTTTGATGAATCCTGAGTAGGAAAGAATGTTCAGCAACGGCTAGAAAAGTGCCATATTAATGTAAAGTTGATGAATTAAAAAATACCGAAGTAACAAAAAATTAAGTTTTGCGTATGCACATTTCGACATTTGTCCTTCAATGCAGATCAAACCAATATATTTGCAATTCCATATACCGAAATAAGTGTGTAAGCTGATAGAGAACAAATTACCAATAGGATCTAAATAGTAAATCCAAAAATCATCTTAGGACAGAGCTTTTTTTTTCTTTCATTAATTAACATTTTTGTTGTACTCAAATATATAACAAAACCTATAAATAAACTGTTTATTTCGCTGGACTTGATTGCTCTTTGTTCAGGGGCCGACTCCGACCTGCCGTTGGTTATGGGGTTTTCTCACCGTTCACTGAAGATCTTATGGTGGCTTTGAGCTGTTATTACTCCCCTTTGGGTCGTTGTCTCTTTGACACATTCCCCGTTTCCCTTCTTTTTTCTATGCTTTGTCCTTTCAGAACTGTCATAAACAAACTGTTGAAAAAAGCGTATCTGATGTTATATAATTATCTCCTCATTAGAAAACATACATGCTAGGCGGCAAATATTAGTAAAAGAGTACATTAAGAGAGATACTCGCAAATTCAAAAAACTCGCTTATTTATATATAATTACCCATAAAAATCAGTTCTGAAGCTTGTCTTGATTAGTGCTATTGCACATCATTGTGACTGTACTTATTAAAGAAATGGAACAAAGTTTTTATTTGTTTTCTTCATCTTGAAGTCATGATGAGGCTTTCAACCTTGAACTTTTGCGCACATCTTGCAGTAAGTTACAGACGGATCCTATCACCGGTTCTACCTGAATTTTAGCTCGAATACCGTTACATCAATATTCCCTTTTACTCACGGATGCAAGGTTCTCAACAAATATAAATGAAACTGGCAAAGTGCAAACTGTTTTTACTATCATTGTCATTTGTTGCCCCTAAAAATCACTAGTGCCTAAGACCAATGGACAATTACAGCATATAGACAAACACAGGGCACTCATCAAATCGATTGTAAAAATACTTGGGATTTTAAGGGGGTCGACCTGGGGTAGCAGGAGATAACTCTATTTTTCAATTTTGTTTTAGTTACACAAACAAATAGAATCATTACAACAGGTACATGTATTATAAAATTTTTAATATTGTAATTTTTTTTTCCAAACAGCTAATAAATATTAATTTTGTAATGAAAACAAATACCCATTATCCAGTTATCTATAATGAATGCATTTTACTCTACATTTTTGCAATGCTGTCCAAAGATAATGAAAATATGTAAAAGTCGAATTTTTTTCCAAGGGAGGTAATTTATAGCACAGATTTAGCAATTTTATTGATTTTTACCCACTTTATTCTAAATTTAGAAAAACTAGGACGGTAGAATTTTCTACAATTTTAATATTGCTTACATCTACTAGTTTTCTCTCTATTCTAAGTTTTTGGTGAAAATTAAACGACAGAATTTTTACAGGACGTGTTTAATAGTGATCCAAATAGAGTAAAAATTTCAGCCTATTCTATTCAGAACACCCATGTATTTCAGTTCAAACTACTTAAATTTACTATCATTATTCATGCTTACTTTCACACATGTATAAACTACAGAAATTTGCATTTGAAATAATCTTAAATCAAATACAAATTTAATTAGAGCCAATTTTATACACCACAATCAAGTCCTGAACGGACCAAATAATATGAGGAAACCGGGTATCTTTGATGACCACTAGATATAAAGCTGGACGGTAAAAATTGTTGAAAATTGCTGAAAGTCGACATGAACATATGTAGTTTTAATAATAAAAATATTAAGAAAATTAAACGAGTGGAAAATTTTAGGCTTGCCCAGGTCTACCCCCCCTCCCCCCTTAAAAGTGCGATGTCGGCAGTATAAACAAGAGGAAAAGAAAAAACATTGGAAATTACAAAAAAATATATATATAATGACAAAATTTGAAAACATGAAAGTGTTTCCATTTGAGACACTCTCTCAAAAACAAGTACGCCATAGCTGAAATAGATAGAGATCATATATCTCTCGCACGGGGAATCTGTACAGACTCCTCGCTGCAGGAGAGACACGCAGTATAATTATTTTGTACTGATAGATTTTTAAACAAACTGCAATGGTCTGAGTCCGAGTTTCCGTCAATCCGTCCGTCTGTTCGTGCGTCCGTAAGTTACACTTTTATGGACGCAACTCCTCAGAAACTGCTGGTCGGGGTTCATTCAAATTTTTCAGGATTGTTAGTCACCATTATTACTAAATCATATTGCATCGCCATTTTCATTCATGACATTTTATGGGAGTTATGAGTTATCTTATACAATGGCAGATCTTGTGGACGCAACTCCTCAGAAACCACTGGTGCGAATTCATTCTAATTTTACAGGATTATTAGTCGCCATATGGACTAGATTATATCGCATCGCCATTTAAATTCGTATAATATTGTAGAGGTTATTGGACTTTAGGAATGTTATACAATGCGGATCTTGTTGACGTAACTCCTCAGAACCACTACTCAGATTTCCGTCAATTTCTCCACAATTTTTAGTCACCATATGTACTAGATCATACAATTTATATGACCAATATCGGACTGCAACTTTTTGGATAATAAACATTTAACATGTATGAAATGAAACGCAGATATGAAGCATAAATCTTATGTTTGGTATTATTTAATAACAAAAAATAGCAACAGGTTTTAATGTTTAAATAGAGAAGTTCCCTTTATTACTAGAACATGTGCATACATTAAATTACCTTAAAACACTTTTTGGGGATGTCTTAATAAGCTTAAAAATGAGATGTAATGAGCAGTCATAATTTTAAAAAGGGAGATAATAAAACCAAAGAAGTTTATCAACTTATTCACTATTTCTTTTGTAAAGTTGTCAAAGCTTCAAAGTTGATAGATTGAAAAAAAAATTTAGAATTAAAGATTCTATTTTTGGTAAATTTCCTTACAAATCACAAAAGATTTTTTTAGGATTCTACTTCGCAACAATATGTGCCTTTTTGGAACGGTGGTCTGGAGTGGAGCTGTCTGTTGCCATTGAAACCAAACCAGGAAACTGAAATTTTAGAAATATGTGTTCTGCTAGATATTTTTGTTACTTTATTAACTTGATCATTAGGGGAACTCCTGCCCGATTTTTGTTTTGTTTTGTTTTGTTTTTGTTTTTTGGCAAGGGGGACCTGAAATATTTTTTTTTAGTAATATGTATAACTTAAATTATAAGGGGAACCCCTGCCCAAATTCTTTGAATGGTGGTCTGAAATAGGTTGTTATTGATAAAGGAGCTTTCGGTTACAATGGAAACTAAACAAGAAATCTGAAATTTTCAGCATTTAAAAACATTACCTTAATCATAAGGGGAACCCCTGCCCAATTTTTGTTTTAAATTTTGGTCTGAAATGGGTTGTTATTGATAGGGGAGCTTTCGGTTGCCATGGAAATCAAGCCAAATAGCTGAAATTATAAAAAAAAGTTTTTATTTTACGATTTAAGCAAATTACTGCGAGCATTTGTCCGGACGGTACCTTAGTGTATTCTTCATGTTTTATGTACTTCATTGTTAGGGTACTCGTCTTGATAAGTTGGATTTTTTTCTAGCTTGATTTTTACTGTGAGTCTTTTTTTTTTTTATTTATTTTTGAGCCATTCAACACACATAGGGGAGGGTTTGGATCCAAGAAAACGAGTTTAACCCCACCGTAATTTTTGCACCTGTCCCAAGTCAGGAATATGTTGGTCATTGGCTTGTCCTTGTCTTCTTATAAAATTTTAGTTTCTTGATATTTGGGTTATTGGATGTGGTTTGTTTCCATTGATTTATTCACTCTTTTACCTTTTTGGGGCCATTTAGGGCTTGCTATATGGTGTGAGGTTCCTCAAAGTGTGAAGACCGTACGGTGACCCCTAGATGCTTTGTTTTGGGTCGTTTAAACCTGGGTATGAGATGTAGTCTCCTTGACATTCACCCCATTTCCTTTCCTTTCATGTATTAACTAGATCACAAGGGGAACCCCTGCCCAAGTTTTTTTTAAGTGGTAGTCTGAAATGGGTTTTAAGTTTTTTTTATGCGGCAGGGGACATATGGCTACACGTAGCAATCTAGTAATTTTTGGCCATATTGTAGGTGTTTTCTGTTATCTCTTCTTTTATAATTATATCAAATGATTAAATGAAATATATTGATAACATATATTACCTACAATGCTTGAAAATAAACATTATAAGAACCAATCCATAAGGGAACCTGCGAAATTGTAAACTATTTTGTTTATGAATGGATTGTTACAGGTAAATATAATCGTTATATATATTACATTAAATTTAACATTTTGTACGAAAATTTGCAACGTACCATCTGTTGAAAAATCCCATCTCTCCTCATCAATATTTGTAACATGCAAGTAATAAATGGAATATTTCGTATTATAATTCAGTGTTAAGGACTCAAAATTTGGGGTAACCGAGGTTATATCTATCTATATTTATCTATTTAACGAGAGTTCATATACTTTTGTTTCAATAGCAATTAATTTTAGACTTTGAAATAGTATAATACATCTGGTCTACAAGTTAATCCTTTCAGAGTTTTGTAGCAAGCATTTGAGAGGTCGTTGTGCAACTCTACACAGTGGTTGTACAGACTTCGGATCAACCTCAGACAAAAACTGTACTTCCCATTCAATAAAGCGTTGAATTAAAGACCATTCACTTTTCAAACAATTTCTCTCACCGATTTCAGATAGTCGGATAAATGGGTCCATCCATAGATATAAGACACATTGTGGAAAGTTTTGATGTGTCATTGCTGAATCAGAATGAACATTTCCCCTTGTTAGTTGTTTTTTTCTTCAACACAGGTTTGGAAGTGTTAAATGTGAACAAGAACAGTCAGAAAATTTACTTTTAACAACTTATATTGCAATTATTTTGATTTATCATTGATCAGATATTGTGTTTATGTGTTTATTATTAAATATGAGATATGGAAATTTGTTTACATTTAGTGCATTAACTTTTCTCAACTGAACTGTATATATTTATATAAGCAGAGTACAGTTTGATTATTGTGTCATATTTTTGTGTAACATTGTGTTTATGCAAGAAAACAAATCATCTTTGTATGTTTTCATAACGGTAACATTTTATGGAAATTTATTATTATAAGTTGTTATTTGTCACAACATAATAAGTTTAACAGGTTAGAAAATAAACTTCAATTTTGTATTCAAACTCAGGTAAATGTATGTGTCCGTGGAAATATCATTGGAATGATATCTAAGTTAGACAGATATTGTTTATATCTTATGAAGTATTGGAGGTCACAAAGGCAAAACTGTAACACATGGTAAATAATTTGGATGTACAGTTTACAGAATACACAAAATACCCAAGTTACAGTTAAGAATGTTATGAATATTTTTGTAGTGATCAGACGATTGAGTGTCGGCTTATTTGTACATGTTTACAACATGTTATCTTTTGTCATTATATGAGAGACTCTTGCTTGTGATATGCTCCAAGTTCCACCCAAAGATAACACCTTGCCTACTATGTACTGGGTTCCTAAGCTTCACAAAAATCCCTACAAACATCGTTTTATTTCGGCATCGAGTAACTGTTCTACCACTAATTTATCCATCCATTTAACTAGTGCGTTCACCTGTATTAAAGAGTTAGTTATCAAATACTGTGAAAAAACCTATCAAAACTCTGGTGTGAATTACTTTTGGAGTGTAAAAAATTCCATTGAAGTTTGAGATAAATTACAATCAATAAAAAGACCAGTTTCGTCTATTGTCAGTTATGATTTTTCTACACTTTATACAACACTTCCACATACATTGATTAAATCAAAATTGGGACAACTTATTAAATGGTCTTTCAAATTTTCTGGTCTACAGTTCATTTGTTGTAATAAAAAGCAAGGATTTTTCTCTAATATCATTTACAATAATCATAGTTCCTGGACTTGTGATGACATGATTAAGGCACTGAATATTTTGCCGGACAATATTTTTGTTCGTTTTGGCAACATCGTTTATCGACAGGTCATTGGAATTCCCGTGGGTACAAACTGTGCACCTCTCATTGCAGATCTTTTTCTGTTCTGTTACGAACGGGACTTTATGAAAAAACTACAGAATGGAACCGTACAAAACAGTGATCAACTTATTTCAATTTTCAACGATAACAGCAGGTACATCGACGATATCTTTTCTATTGACAATCCCAAGTTTTTAGACTATGTCGACCTCATATTCCCGCAAGAACTGAAACTTAATAAAGCAAACGATGATTCTAAATACTGCCCATTTCTTGATCTTATCATCATCATTGACTCTGGCAAAATTAAAACTAAAATTTATGATAAAAGGGAAGATTTTGATTTCACTATTACTAATTTCCCTTTTCTTGATGGCGACGTTCCTGTAGCTCCATCATACGGGGTGTATATATCACAACTAGTACGATTCGGACGCGTCTGTTGTACTCTTGACTACTTTAATGAGCGTAACCTTACTATCACATCCAAACTTTTACAACAAGGTTACAGATTTCATAAATTGATTAACACCTTTAAGAAGTTTTATAGAAGATATGAAGATTTGATTTCTAAATATGGTGCGACTCGCAAACAGCTTATTACTAAGGGCATTTCTCACCCTCGATTTTATGGAAATGTTGTTAAAAATGTCAAAAACTGATAAAAATTTCAGAAAAACTGGGACCTAACTTACATTCTGTACGTAATAGGGGATATTGACAGGATATTCTTCAGGATTCCGTTAAATTGGCTTTGGGACCTTATTACATGTATACTGGCCTCTCACTGATACTTCCGATGTCTACTGAAATCTATGATAATTCTTCACCAAACCCTTTGGGGAGTTTTGAGTTTGATTTTTATTCCGTAGTGCGACAGTGTTTTACCAGCAGACTAGGCTCCTTGAGCTAGCCGACAGTTTAGCGGCGAGCACTCCTCGACCCATCTTTTTAAATTACGTTTTGTCTTTTTCTTTCCTTCTCAAGATTGTGGTCTTGGAGTTAGTAGTCTACCTGTATTGGGTTTTGTTTGTATGTTTTATTATACTATAGGGAAACGGGATAGAGAAAGGGAGGTTTGGGTACCCATAAACCGGTTTAACAGTACCGCTTGCTCTTGCTAGTCCGGCTATCCCGAGTTCCTATCGTTGTCCATGTTTGTCTTTTGTCATTTTATTGTTTTTCTCGTGCGGTTCCCTGGTGGATTGTGGCATGTGATTGTGGTTTACGGCCATTGTAGGTGTTTCCTGTTATCTTTCTTATATTAATGAGAAATTTCACAGAATTGACACCAGTCGATTGTGAACATAAATTGATGACAAAAAGGGATTTGTCATCATGGAATATTTAAGTGTTTGTGTACTCATTATAATTGCAATGTGCTATAAGTTGAATTTTTATCATCATTTTGCATGCATGTTTTCAAAGATATTGCTGAAGTGAAGCACGGATTTTAGTTACTCCTGCAAGTAATAAAAGACTTCCAAATCGGTGTGACCTTTCCCTTAAAAGTCATCATTACGTTTACTTTCAATCATTAATCCATTGATAACAAATTGGCATTACTTACGTAATGCACTACATAGCATTAAAACAAAATAGACGTTCCGTCAATGGAAAAATATAAGGTGCACATCTCCTGGGTACAATTTCATCTTTTAATATGTATTTTAAATGATTTTTCTGTGATATCATATATTTTGAAAGGTTATTTTTAATTTATCAAAAGGTTTTTGTAAAATACCGATAAGATGAATACCCCAAATTTGTTCGTCGATCATTTTCAACAATCTTCAGTTCAGAAAACTTTTGTTCCACATTTTTAACTGTTTACTGTAAACGTATTAACTTTCGCGGTTGCTAATGTTCGCAGATTCCTGTACTGCGACATATTCGCGAATATCAATTTCTCGGTTTTTAGGAACAACTAACAAAACAAAAGAAACTTTTGATGTTTTTGAGATAAATGCAGGTACTAATTTCGCGGTCTTTTGTGAATATAGCGAAGATTCGTACACCGGGAAAATCATAGACATCCATTACTCCCAACTCGGACTAGGGAATCCATTGATTTCCAGATACAAGATTTTTCTGTGTTACACAGGTGGGTAAACAAGCTACACGCATTTATTCCCGCCAATATTTTATCAGAACAATAAAATCGGCTCTGCCGCGTGAATTGGAGAAGTAAATTATCAAATACAATTGAATTAAACATCGACTGCCTTCGAAAGAAAGACAAAATTTGGACTAAAACACATCATCTTTGGCATCGAAATAACCCCGAACTTGGACGCGTGTTCCGTTCATTGTGACGGGATATAATTCACTTATGTCAACAACGGCGTTTCGACGGATCATTTGTTGTATTTTAAGGATGCTAAAGGGGAGAAAAATAAACAAACACCAATGAGAGTTCCAGACAAAAAATCGTTTGATTCCTATATTGTTTTAAATCTGGATTGGGATGGCATGATAATTAACTTAATTGTTCATATAGGATATAAAATTTACTAGATATCAAAAGAAATATCACACGTTTCAAAATTCTGAACACAAATCGCTTGCTAAATAATTTTGATGCCAATAAAAGTGTATCTCAAGAAAAACAATTGTGTGTAGGTTTGTTTTTTAGCTCACCTGGCGTTGTCATGGTGAGCTTTTGCCATCACTTTGCGTCCGGCGTCTGTCGTTTGTCGTCCGTCGTAAAATTTTTCAAAAAGCTTCTCCTCTGTAAACGCTGGAGGGATTGGTTTGACACTTTATAGTGGACTTTATTTACTGGACCCTTTAGGAAAAGCATACAAAGAATTTTTCGTCTGAAACAACTTGGCTAGTTTGAACAAAACTTTATCACAATTATCTTAGATGGTCCCCTTCAGAATGGATGTCCTTCAAATAAGCACCTTATGAAATTGACTATCAATTGGAAACCTAGTTTAATATTGGAGTACCTTCAAAGACCTTCTTCTTTAAAACTATCTGACCAGTTGGAAATAAACTTTGGCACAACACTTAATTCTCTTCATAATTGTGTCATACAGATCCATCCCTTATCCAAGATGACAGGCAATAGAGAAAATACTTTATTCAAGTTGGATCATATAATACAAAGGTTTGTTGACATAGTTTGGAAAAAGGGTCCGTTTAACATAGAAGTTTATTTGACTTTATGTATCGGCCATGGTCCAGGCTCTTGAGAGTCTTTTGTTTTTAAATGCAGTCAAAGTTTCCTGGATTTGTTTTGTTAAAATATACAGCTTTCTTCCTGTTATGCTCAAACTTGAAAACAGTTACTCCGATCTCCGTATCTCAATGACCACAAACAAAGACTTAATAAAATTTTAGCCTTTACTTGAACCTTCAGAATAATCTGTTAATATGAAACGAAGTTCCATCAATGCAAATTTGCGTATGTTATAAATAAAAGTGACAACAAAAGTTGCAGCATTTAGAAGGAGTGACCAGTAAGAAAAACACATAAAGCGTTTAAATAGAAATAAAAATCCCAAAATTTAAGAATGTCAACCGAAATTTGCTTATAAAGCCGGGTTACTAGTATATGAGTTTCTGTTTTGCCTTTGACGTCTTAGCCTTAAAATTTTATCAGATATGACAAGTTGGATTGAATTGTCACGTGTCTTATATTTTCCCTATTAAACCCTATATGTAGAATCAGAAGAAGTAGAATTTGTGAATTTTCTGTGTTTATTTAGAAACATTTTAAGGTTTTAAACACATCAATTGAGCGAATTGAGTTGAAAAATTGTTTAAATGTGGAAAATCTCGTTTGTGGCAAATTACCATTCCTAGGAAAATGTTTATTCCAATACCTGATCGAGAGGGTTATTGGGTAGTGTTGATAATCAGATTTTTTAAGATAAATTAATTACCAGACTGCCTCTTTAAACGTTTCTTTACTATATTTTGTAAAAAGTTTCTACAATTTTAAATAAAGAATATTGATTACATTTGCGAAAAAGTAACATATTACACCGTTTTGTATGCTTCACCAATATTTGTCATCTGTGTTCTGTGTTATAAATTGCATGAGAAAATGAGCGAAGTTTTGCTTTAAATACGAACTCCCTGAATTTGTATAGAAAAGCTTTAATTCAAATATCATACAGTACAGAACTTTCACCAGTTAGTTTGTAATTGATATTGTTTTTAATCAATCAATTCAGTATAACTTTGGTAATACATTCCATTGGGAGCTACTGGTGAATTTACAGGTCAAGATACACTTCCTTCAATTAAGCCGGTCTATTGCTGCCACTCATGCTTGTGCCCATGTAGTCCACCCCAGCTGCTCGTTGATTCTGGCCGACCGATGATTTCCATGTTAGGGCTGTTGTTCATATCTTATTACTGTTGTTCATTCTTACTTCCATTTTCCGTCCATAATTGTTGAACTGATGTTTTTTTTTGTTTTTTTTTTTTTGTTGTTTTGTTCTTGATATAATTGATTTATAAGAGGAATGAGAATCCGTATGTCTTGCAAACATGATTCACTCCGGTCGTTACCCTGAACCGCTCTGATTCTTCACCATCAACCATTACAGACCACTTGAATGTATCATGGATAATCTTTATCAATATCTACATTTATGTGAATTTTGTTGAAAAAAGAGTATCTCCCTCAAGCAAAGCTGTGTCCTTAGCTGATTATATCATTTTGGATATTTGTCCTCTGTCAGTTTTAAAACATCTTTTAATTGATGGTTTTCCTCATGTTTAGATTTTATCTGCCGTGAAGAGACATGAGTTGTCGAAATGGCTATTAGCAGAAGCAAAATTTGCAGGACGTTCGGTATTTAGTTATTTGATTATTTTTTCTGGGATGTCATAGTACCTCATGACATCCCGAATCTAAAAATGTAAAATATCAGAAATGCTTGTTACGAAATCGAGAGAAATACAATAGATGTTTGCTAAGATATTACATATAGCAGAATCAGAGGTACTTTACGAATTTGCATAGCGGCGATCTTGTAACTCTTGCTTGTCGGCCATGTTTAGTTGAAATGCACAGGGGGATATTGAAATTTTGCAAAATTATCTAGTAATACACTTCAGAACAGATTCTGCACGTTGTTTACTTTTATTCTATACATAAATACTTATTTGTAGGGCTGGAGCAGGACATGCTTACCCTTCCGGGGCACCTGATGTCACTCTTGTTTATTGAGAGTTCACACTGTTAGTGCTTTAGTTTTTTGTGTTGTATATGTAACGTTCGTGTGTTTTGTGGGCATGTGGTGTCTTTGGTCTTCCGTCTTTTGGTGTTCTTGCTTTTGCCTTGTCTCTGGACTTTGATTTGTGTAATCTTGTGCTTTGTTCCTTCGGTATTCTACTGCCGTTGTTTTGTAATAATGAAAATTTCCGGCCAATTAAGTTTGAAATTCGAAGCGGGATCATGACATTTTGACTGTAGAAGCCATTGTAAAACTGCCGAGTGAGCTATCTTTAACAGAAAAATACACATCAAAGATAAATATTTAGCAAATTTGTCCGCATATGTCGGTGAAATATAACTTGCATAGATTCATAATCAGTTGACCCTTTTAAACTTACTTATGAGAATTCACGGCAAACTTGAATTGAAAATGTGTAATTCTCAGCTTTCCAGTGACGGGGAATCCTTCTACGGACTGATTTTAACCACCAGTTCTATGTTTCAAAATTCCCACAACAAAACTTCTCATTACGGAAGATAAGATTAATACAGTATAACTGAGATGTACTTTCAAAGTGTAATTTTAATAAAGGGAGGTAATTCATCAAAAAGGGGCGCTGTTTATCTCATGAATAAAATCCCCCCGATTCTTCCTTATGACTAATTCCCCAACCCAATAGCCAGTACTTCAGTGCTGACCCGAACACTGACATTTTTGAAACATGTAATATCTAAATTTTACAAAAATTTGTTTTAATTAAGGAGTATCTCCCTCGTGCATAGCTCTGTCCTTAGCTGAATTTTGGCATTTCCATTTAGATCCTTTTGGTTATTTGTTCTCTATCAGCTTTTACAAGTTTTTCGGTTAATGGACTTCCAAATGTTTTGGTTTGATCTGCACTGATGAGACATAAGTTATCGAAATGTGCATATGCAGAAAATAAATGAACAGTAATTTCAGTATTTTGTTATTCATGTGGCGGGATAGACGTCATGGAAAGTTACTGCTGATGGTGTAATCTTTTTACCTATGTAATGAAAAAGTGCACTATCGAGGTAAAATAATCACAAATGCTCAATTATAGATGTGTCATAAAGGGTCTCTTTTTCCACTTATATATTTAGAACAGAGCCCCAACTATGTACATTTTTGTTGTAATAGTTTCAGTTTCTTTTGGTTAATTCGCTAAAATCTTATACTAACAAATTTTCTGTTTTATGTCTATGCCGAAACAAAGGCAGTTGGGCCAAATTCAGACAGGTAAAGACACAACAATTCTTTACCAAACATTTATGCTTTTCCGTTGATGTTGTTGGGGTTCGCTTGTCTCAAACTGATTACTGCATCTTTCAGCCTACTGCTATTTACCTTAATAAATACACAAAAGCACGCGATTTCAAATGCAAACTTAAGAAAACAAGCAAATGCAAGTCAATGTACAGCACACTGTATACAGCAATGCAAATGACAAAGTAAAATATCCTTGATTTAACGATAAGAAAGAGTAGCAATAGATATATAAACAGAGAATCTAATCTTTTATACATATTTGGCATCGTTGCCGTTGTCCGGTGTAAGTAGACAGTATCTGATTTCGTGAAATTTGTATTATTAGTTTGTGACCTTTCAGAACAAGGACAGGGTGGCCATTCGACAAAAGTGTGACCAGGTGATTACGGATAACAAACTACCGAACTTACCGTGAATTTAGTTTGGCCATTTCGACAAGTTATGTCTCTTCAGCGAAAAAACATTTGGAAATCTATAAAGCAAAATGCTACCAAAAGGATCAAAACAGGCCTATTTTTTTTTAGTATAAAGTGTTTTGATGATTTAATTTAATTGCAGGTTCAGGAATTAAATAACCCTGTGCGTGAAAAGTGATATGCTTTATATATTGAAAATTGGAAGTGTTATTTATCGCTTTGATATGAAAAATATTTTAAAGACACTGAGAAATGTCATATGTCAATCGAAAAATTTGCTATGCTTTACCTGGAGAACACGCCGGACAGCTCTGTAGTCGAAGAGCCTTAAAATTGATTCAGTTTGCGGACATTTTTGTTTGATAATTAAATAAAAACCCATAAAAACATCCATCTAGACCTGGAAATGCCCAGATTAATGAATATATCAAAGGAATTGATTTTCAAAGTTTTCTACTCAAAGCAAGATTTGGGATTTTTTTTTTTTTTTCGTCCTTTTTATTATTATTATCTTTATTTATTTATTTTTTTATTTACAAGATGGACCGTTTATATAAATATACGACGTGTTTTATTGTATTTCAGTTCTTCTTTATATAGGTACGTTTTTTTTCTTTTTTTGGTCGCTGAAAGATGTTCACATTATGGTTGCTAAGCTGGAAATATGAGGTTCATAGGAAAACCTAAATTTGTCACATAACAGATAACCCGTCAATTAAAAACCCAATTTGAGCAGTGTGAGATATTTGAATATTTATTCATTCTACGACAATGTGCTAGCGACGATCTTGCCAACATAGCGGTATACTTCATGTAAAGGGGTACCCAAACCTAGATCAGATTTCCTAAGCTTCGTCTACAGAGCTTACCGGGTGCATCCTATGGTAGTGAATAGGGAAATACCTTGTCAACGCGAAGTAGTCAGGTCAGATTCAAGAAACCTGGCGACTAGCAATTGTAGACAAACAATATTGAGGAACGCCACGCTCCATGCAGTAATTAGAATTTTCCTTTGAAGGAGTATAAAACCTGCAAGTGGAGTTGATTTCACATAATGAGTACCCTTTATGCGGACGAACAGACAGACAGACAGACAGACAGACAGGCTGATACAACCTGTATATCCCTTAAACTTCGTTTGCAAAGGTATAAAGATTTCGTGAAACTCCTTCATCTAAATTCAGATTTGATAGAAACTTAGACGATGACTGACAAGGAGAAGATCTTTTGATGTGTTTTCCCATAGGTCCAATGTTAAACCATACTTCCCGCTGGTGGCCTTCTTTGATGAGGTGCGAAGCTGTCAGATACAACTTTTAAAGGCAATCATCCAAGGACTATTGTGATGAAGTTTGGTTCTAATTGGTCAAGTGGTTTCAGAGGGGCAGATCTTTGAAAGTATTCCAATAGGGTGCAATGTTAAACTATGTTTCTCGCTGGCGGCCATCTTGGATATCACCCAGACTTGCCGGACAAAATTTTTAAAGGGTTCCATCCATGGACCATTGGGACTAAGTTTATTTCCAATTGGCAAAGTAGTGTCAGAGGAGATCTTTGAATGTGTTTTCCCATAGGGTCCAATGTTAAACCACAGTCCCCGCTGGCAGCCATCTTGAATGAGGTGCGAACATGTCGAACACAATTTTAAAGGCAACCACCCAACTACTATTGTGATGAAGTTTGGTTCCATTTGGTCGAGCGGTTTCAGAGGAGAAAATTTTTGAATGTGTTTTCCCACAGGGTCCAATGTTAAACTTAGTTCCCAGCTGGCGACCATTTTGGATGAGATGCCAACCAGTTGGGCGTATGTAAAATGTAGTCCTTGACATGCTGAACATTTTTGCAAATTAAAGTCAACCTCTATCTGGAATAGTTTTTGAACTATAAGACAATATATATAAAAATCATAAAAATTTGACAACAAAAGGGCAATAACTCCTATATGAGTATTAAGATTTACTGCAAAATTGCAGGGTACGTAGATCTTAATATGCTCAACATTTTTGTAATTTAAACTTAACCTCTACCTTCTACTGTTTTCAATGTACAAGACCAAAAAAATGTAACCACCATGCAGAAGGACGTACAAGGTAAAACAATATGCTCCAGACTTTTTTTTTTGTCACAGGTGCATTAAAATGGAGTATTCCATTATGCCAGATACAATTAAATAGGAGATTCTCATCCCCGCTTGAACTTCGTAAACTGATCCGCTCAAATTTTGTGAAAAAATTTTTTGAAACTACAATTATTTTCTTTTTTGGTTTACAGGAATAAAAGTTGTCAGAGCTGGAAAACATTGATTTTTTTTTGTGAAGGACCCTCATACATTATTCCTGTCAAGTTTGAAGAATATCAAAATATGACTTTTTCATAGGGTCCAATGTAAAACTATGTTTCAGGCTGGCAGACGTGTTTTTTGTTGGATCCGGCCGAAGTGAGCAATCTTTGCAAAGGACCTCTCATATATTATACCAATACAGTTTAGATAAATTTGCTTTAATAGTTTCAGAGGACATGATGAAAAGGAGGATTTTCCCATAAGGTCGAATGAAAAACTATGTTCTGCAGTGGCAGCCATGTTTTTTATACAATCAGAACAAAATGAGCAACTTTTGTAAACGACCTTCCATACATCATTCCTGTAAAGTTAAGTTAAATTTGCCAAGGAGAGGAGATGAGGAAAATGTGAAAAAATAACAGACGACGGATGGACGACGATGAACGCCAAGTGATGGCAACAGCTCACACTGACCTTTGGTCAGGTGAGATAAACAAGAGACTCTCAAAAGCCTGTATCGCTCACCTGGGCCATGGGTGACATAGAAAGTAGAATGAGATCTGAATGACATATATCCCATAGGGTTCAATGTTAAACTACGTTCCCCACTGGTGGCAATCTTGAATGAGGTAACTGCCTCCTTTTTCAGAGGG
This sequence comes from Modiolus philippinarum, assembly GCA_002080025.1. Taxonomy (NCBI): domain Eukaryota; kingdom Metazoa; phylum Mollusca; class Bivalvia; order Mytilida; family Modiolidae; genus Modiolus; species Modiolus philippinarum. The sequence goes on from MJUU01037849.1 coordinate 55,679, forward strand.
CACCATCTAAGGGCCATTGTGACTAAGTTTGGTTCCAATTTGACTAGTGCTTTCTGTAAAGAAGATCTTTGAATGTGTTTTCAAATAGGGTCCAATGTTGAACTATGTTGCCTGCTGGCCGCTATCTTGGATGAGATACGGACCTGCTGGATACCTCTTTTGGAAGGAAGTATCTAAGGACCATTGTGGAAAAGTTTGGTTCCAATTGGACAAGTGCATTCCGACAAGAAAATCTTTAAATGTGTTGTCCATATGTTCCAATGTTAAACTATGTTCCCCGCTGGTGGCCATCTTGGATGAGGTACGGACCTGAAGGATACCTTTTTTGGAAAGGACCATTGTGACTAAGTTTCGTTCCAATTGGTTCAGTAGCTTCTGAGAAGATCTTTGAATGTGTTTTCCATAGGGTCCAATGTTAAATTTTGTTGCCTGCTGGCAGCCATCTTGGATGAGGTATGGACCTGCCGGATACCTTTTCAGGAAGGGACCATCTAAGGACCATTGTGACTAAGTTTGGCTCCAATTGGTCAAGTAGTTTCAGAGAAGAAGATCTTTGGATGTGTTTTCCCATAGGGTCCAATGTTAAACTATGTTCCCCGCTGGCGGCCATCTTGGATGAGGTACGGTCCTGCCGGATATCTTTTCTGGAAAGGACCATCTAAAGACAATTGCGATTAAGTTTGATTCCAAGTGGAGTAGTACTTTCAGAGAAGAAGATCTTTGAATGTGTTTTCCATAGGGTCAAATGTTAAACTATGTTCCCCGCTGGCGGCCATCTTGGATGAGGTATGGACCTGCCGGATATCTTTTTTTGAAGAGACCATTTATTTTGGCCCGTTTGGGCCCTCATAGCTCGGAAAGGAAATGAGATATCAAAAATCTGATGATTCAGCGCTATGTTAGTATTTCATTAGGTATCCATTGCAAAAAACTGCATCAAAATCGGACTAAAAATTTTAAAAAGTTATAATTTTTGAGAATCGCCCTTTTGGGCCCCATTTATCTCAAGAACAGTACATGCGACGTGAAATCTGTTGGCATCTCCAGATTGGAAATTTTCTTAGGAGCACACTGAAAGAGACCTAATCAAAATCCAATAAATAATTAATATTCTACAGTCAAATAGAGTAGATCTTTGATAGCTCGAACTGCAATAGTTTGAACACTCTGGATGTCTTGAAGCCTTTTTGTGGTCCCTTTTTGCAAGTTACAACATTGTTCGATCTCAACAGCTCGAACACCCTCTATCTCGAACTGTTTTCTACGCCAAATATACGAAAACACCTAATTTTGCCCTTTTTGGCCCATTTTTTTTTAGAAACGGGCGAAGCCACAATAACCAAAACCAATCCCAGCCTTCCTTTTGTGCCAAGGCATTGTGTTAAAATTTCATAAGGATTGGTCAACCAGAACTTAAGTTATTGCACAGAAACGAAGTGTCTACAGACGCCACCGCCGCGGACGACGCCAGTATCATACCAATATATGACCTCAAAAGTTTTTGTGGTCGTATAAAAATACATTTTTATCATCAGAAATATGAGCTTAGCTCATTATTTTAAAACAACTCCCATGTCCTGAACAGACCAATATTTTTCGTCGTAACTCTCAAATTATCGCACTTTTTTGGTTATATGAGCTAATTTAGTGCAGACAATGAATCTTATCAGAATCTTAACTTACCTGCGAAGATTCCTCATTAGAAGTACTTTTGTCTTCTTCAAAAATTTCCAAAGATTCTTTATTCTCATTATGCTCATGCTGAGTAACTTCCAAAGCTTCTTCATTCTCATGCTGAAAAGACCCAAACATAATTCAAATCTTACTGTTATCCCTAATTATATTTCACATATATCATGTATAATTTTGAGTTTAACCCAATTTTCCCATTTCACTGATCTTAGTCTTCATTAATATTTGTACAAAGCTTTATAAAATCAAAGTTATGCTGTCCACAGACGCCAACACCATACAATAATACGACCATAAAATTTTTGGGACATGTTAGTAAGCAGGAATGAACTTTAACCATTCTACCTAACTGAGTTGCTCATGCCTAAAATGAACATCACCGACAGCATCTGAAACATGCATTGTAGTTGTAATCATACTAGAATACTGACAATGTCAGAAAGGGCCCCACAGGCCTGTGATTTAACTCAACTCGGAATAAAAACTTTTGAAAACATTAAAAAAAAAGTTTTTACCCAAATGTGCTCTTCATTTTTCCTCAAAATCAAAAGGGACCTTCCTTTGATCATCTCTAACACTGTGTAAAAATTTTAAAAATCTGTGAATCCAATCTTAAGTTATAATATGACATAGAGTCAATTCTCAAAATATGAATTTTCGCATATAAAAACTATGTTTTTTTTTCCAAAAATTGTTTTCCAATTTTTCTCAAAATTGAAAGGGACTTTTCTTTGGTAAAGCAAAACATTGAGTATTTAAACCATAAAAATTCGTGAAGGCAATCTTAAGATATTGTATGACATAGGGTTCATTCTCAAAATACAGTCAAACCTGCCTTAACGACCCACTGTATTAAACGACTTCCTGTCTTATCCGACAATTTGAAGTCCTCCCAATGATATTTGCTATATATTTTAACTGTATTCAGCGACCACTCGAGTTACGCGACTAACGACCGTCATTTTGTTCCTAAAATAGCCCCTGCACACTGTTTTCAACGACTTTGTTGACAAACAATGAATTATCAACATGTTTACAAGCAGATTAAAAGGAGCCGCTAATCCGGAAGTAGAACCGCTAAAGGGAGATAACAGTGTAAGGGAGATAATCCAAATTGATTATCTGCTCATATTTTGCCTTTTCAGCTTGCAGTCAATTAAAGTATGTTGTTTTAACAATGTTAATTAACATGAACTAAGGTTACCTGTCAATCAATTAGTTGAATAAACAAAGGAATCTTTTATAATGTAATAGGAATAATTAAATAAAGTAATCAATTAGTGGAATGAAGAAAAAAATCTTTTATAATTAATAGGTGTCATGAAATAAAAAAAAATGTTTTTACTTAAAATAAAAAAAAATTATCATATAAAGTTAACAAACATCTGATCTAGAAGTAACATGCTATTTTATATATTGGCAAACACATAACTGGAAAAATAACAAGTATGAAAAACAAATTGGCTCTGCAAAATTTTTTCTTTATATTAACTAAAATTGTTACCTTTCTTGAAATAAAAAAATGTATTTAAGTGCAAATTGTGATTGCTTTTTTATTTATTTAAAACTACTGATTCTGTTAATAACAAAAATATGAAAAATTATGTTTGGATACTGATTTAATAAATCCCCTTTATATCAAAATACATATTTAGGGAAAACATAATACAGCTATGATATAGACACTATTTCGCCACCAATGCCAACAGACAAATTAGTGTTGATCAGAATCTCAACCCTGTATTAAGTGACCACCTGTCTTATGTGACCTTCTTTTGTGGTTCCCTTGGAAAGTCACATAAGACAGGTTTGACTGATGCATTTTTTCATATAAAAGCTAACTTTTTCCCCAAAATTTGTTTTCCGATTTTCCTCAAAATCGAAAGGGACCTTCCTTTGGTCAAGTTCAACATCGAGTATAAAATTCATAAAAATCCTTGAAGGCAATTTCAAGTTATCATACGACATAGAGGTAATTCTCAAAATATGCATTTTTTCATATAAAAACTAAGTTTTTCCCCAAAAATTGTTTTCCAATTTTCCTCAAAATCAAAAGGGACTTTCCTTTGGTCAAGTCCAAAATCGAGTATAAAAATCATAAAAATCCGTGAAGGCAATTTCAAGTTATCGTACGACATAGAGGTAATTCTCAAAATATGCATTTTTTCATATAAAAACTAAGTTTTTCCCCAAAATCTGTTTTCCGATTTTCCTCAAAATCGAAAGGGACCTTCCTTTGGTCAAGTCCAACATCGAGTATAAAAATCATAAAAATCAGTGAAGGCTGGTACGACATAGAGGTTATTCTCAAAATATGCATTTTTTCATATAAAAACTAATTTTTCCCCCAAAAAATGTTCTCCGATTTTCCGCAAAATCGAAAGGGACCTTCCTTTGGTCAAGTCCAACATTGAGTATAAAAATCATAAAAATCCATGGAGGCAATCTTAAGTTATCGTACGACAAAGGAAATGCTGACAGACGGACAGACAGACAGACGAACGGACGGACAGACTGATTACTATAGGGCCCCGCCATTTAAAATGCATACCAATATGTTTGATGTGGGACATGTCATTAAGCGGGAATGGACTTTAACCATTCTACCAAACCAAGTCGCTCATGCGTTAAATGTACGTCACAGACAGCATCTGAAGCATGCCTTGCAGCTGTCATCCCAACATGCATCATGCATTCCAATATGGTTGATGTCGCACATGTCAGTAAGCACGAATGGATTTTAACCATTCTACCTACTGTAAACATGGAAATTTTCGCGGGTGGTTTTTTTCGCGATTTTCGGTAACAAACATTTCGGTTGGGAGTAATTTTCGCGGAATCATTGTTGGTATGGAACAATTCTCGACTTCCTTAAATAAAACATTTAAATAAACAAACTTTTCGCGTGAGGGATATTTTTTCGCATTTTTCCTTTCTGCAAACATAGCGAAAATTACCCCTGCGCGAAAATTTCCACGTTTACAGTAACTGGACATGAACGCGCGCGCAGACGCTGATGCCAAAGCTAGGGGCATCACATAAGCCCCCCTCACTTCGTGAGAGGAGCTAATTAAGTTTTTAGTTTTCTAAGTTCCTCAAAATCGAAAGGGACCTTCCTTTGGTCAAGTCCAACATTGAGTATAAAAATTATAAAAATCTGTGAAGGCAATCTTAAGTTATCGTACGACATAGGAAACACTGACAGACAGACTGACAGATGGACGGACAGATTGATTACTATAGGGTGTGGCCATTTGATGGTCGGCCCTGATAAATATCTCTTGTAAAATGTTTCAACTCGTCTTTAAACCATAACATTACTTGCTTTCTTTATTAATATTTGCTTTAGAAGTGTCTAAATATGTAAGCTTTATCCAATTTTGACTACAAAATTGCTAATGGCTGACTTGTGATTTTGTACATCAGAACCGGGACGAAGAAAACACGATTTTTTCCGGATTTTCGTCATAATGGTCCGGCAAGTTCACCTTCGATCTGGCAATCTTCTTGCTTATCCGACCAAATGTCCGGCAGAATTTTTCAACTTTCGGAAAGCCTGCCCTTCAGAGCAATAAGCTCCGTGTTAAGATTATCCTATTGTTAAGTCAATACATAATAATCAGGATGACGTGGAAAAGTATACCGAACAGCAAAAATGGTGGATTTACTTTGCTGTTCAGTAAACCTATCCAGGTCATTCTAATCATTGTGTACTGGCTGGACAATAGGATAAACCTAACGCTATGAAGGGTGTGAACATGACCATTTCCAAAATGATTATTTTGCAAGATGTAATCAGGACAATGGGGGATCATTACAAAGATTAGTTTCAGTTGTGTAACTTGTATTATATATCGACTGGCAGCTAAAACAATGTATTTGACTGACTTTAAAATTGAATCATTTACAGCCTTCAACAAAAGCGTCGGTCGGACAGTCTGACATTGTTCTTGAGCTAAACCATTTGAGCTACATGTAAGGTTTCAGGTTGCAAAAATGACAATCATCTGGTAGATTTGAGATTTTATTTTGTTATCACTAGCATTGTCTGTCAAAAATGTTACGTCAAATTGATAAAATTGTTAACTAACGTGACGAAAAAACATTCAAAACCGGAAATTATAAGTATTGACAAACCGAAATCGGAAATAAGACTACCGGACCGAATGTCCACCAAATTTCAAATGTATTTGGTGAAGACTGCATACAATGTAATTTACTTACAAAAATCAATGCCTTCTGCTTATTTAAAATAAATATTTTTTTCTTTTAAATATAAAACTGATTTATTTCCTATGTTTCATGTGTATTTCCATTTCAAACTTTTTTTTTATTTTGCTTAGGTAGAAATATAAAAAGTTTACCATTCTAACAAGTCTAAGGTTTTGTACTCTATTTTAACATTTTTCTGCTTAGATTCCTCAAATTCATCTGCAAGATCTTGAATTACAGTTGAAATATCAATTGTTAATGGATTTATGTTGGAGGAATGTTCAACAATTGTTTCCCGTTCTGTAAATGTCGACCCATCACTAAAATTTGTATCTGTTTTTTTCAAGGTTAAAATGATTGTTTTTGAAGCTTTATTTAAAACTGGACTAGGAAAAAACAAATTGGTCCCTTTACTTCCAGCATTTTGTGACCACTGTCCTGTCTCCTTTTCAAGTTCAGATATCAAATCACTTGTGTCAATATTATCATATTTGTTTCCAAATTCACCAAACTGTACACCCTTCGTTTCTTGTAACAGTGTGTCTGCAACCGGAGATTTAGAACGTCTAGTTGACTGAAAAATATTGTTGTTCAAGTCTTCAATTTCAGGTTTCACTGTGGACTTGGCCCATGTCACACTCACAACATTTTTTACAGTCGGGTTATGTTTTTTTTCCTTTTGTGGGCATACAAGAAAAACCTGCGCGAGAACTCAAAGTTACATATGTCACATTTGTACTTCAGTGGAGTATCATGCTTTTCAAGGGTATGGCGTCTAAGGGTATATTTTGATGAAAATAATTTGCCACATGTGATACAAATCATTTCAGCGGAAATAGGTATAGACAAGTAAGATGCGGTACTTTCCCGGATCTGGTACTTGCCGGAAACAAATCTAATGTCCTTTTTAAATTAAATTACTATAAAACTAATTATATAAATCTAATGCTAAATACTCACATATCATTGTGTGTCCGGTATGAAATTCTTTGCAGTAATATAGTCATGTACCAATACGAACTGTAGATTTGCCAACGGTGCCAACGGTGCCAACAACACCATTCTAAACTTCCTTTGTTTTTACGTTATATTTAGTACGTTCGGCAGCCAACTGACTCTTTCCTTACTATAATATTATTTGCCAACGTGGGCCAACGAAACCAACGAAATCCCCGGATGTGAGCCAACGAAGCCAACGACCGCATTGTGGGCGTCTCTGAGTTTACTATTTAATCAATATATTCGGTAGCCAACATTGCCAACGAGAAGCACCAACAGAGGCAACAGTTTATTTCGGAATACCGCTTTGAGATTTCACACGCATGCTTGTACATGCCTATTTATAACTATGACATCATTACCATGTTGGGAGAATTTGAGGACATAAAGCGACATTTTTTGTTAAAAAAAACTTCTCATAGTACAAAAATTAAAGAAATCGAAACAATCGATTGTTGCTATTTATCTAAGGGCCATTATGCACTATGAATTACATACCAAACTTAAATAATAAAGGCCCACAATTTAATTTTGTAAAATCCATTTATTTATTTGTATATTTATATATAATTTATTTATTTATTTTGAATTTTATATCCAAAATGTTTTGTATATACACTTATTTATAAATCCATAAAAAAGGTTACCAAGATTATTCTCTCTTCGTAGAACTGAGATTGACGTGTACTCATTTTTTGCCAACTTTAACACACCTGTTTAAATATCAGTTTAAAGGCAGGGTTTAGTTGAACCTGAGTAAACCATTTTATCTTTGAGATTTTTATATATTTTTGGAATAAGACTGTTAGTTTGGTTTAAACTTATTTATTTTGCTCACAAAATGCAAAAGGGATCAGACACAAGTTTTTCCAACTTATAAAAGTCTTCTCCCATATACAATATACAATAATTACAATAATAGAGCATGTTAATATAATATCAGTTCGTCTATGTATAGGCTGAAATGAAACAGAAAGACAAATTAAAGACAAAGAGAGATTAAAAGATCAATGAATTAACGGAATGGATTGGTTGATGATGTGTATGTACTGTCCTGGGGAGTTACACTAATAAAAATCTTTCAGTTTTTTTAATATATTCGTAGACGTGCTTGAAAATTTGTTCATTTTGGACATCATTTAGAGTTGGACTACCACAGGTCAAAAGTTTAAGATTTACGAAACAATCATTAGGTAGCCATCTGAGATTTTGCAAAAGATTATGTCTAGTACGAGTGTAGTTTGGACATTCAAAAAAGAAGTGGTAAGAATCTTCGCGAATAGCACCACATCGACATGCAGGATTGCATATAATATTGGCTCTGTATAAGTCATAATTTAGGAAAGAAGCATGGCATCGAAGTTGGGTCAGTATGATATTAAGTTTTCGGGGACCGTAACCATAATAAATGGGTACTGTGGAAATATTATTTTTCTTCCTCAACTCAATTTTAAATTTCGAAATAGAGTCTACATTTCTTGTTGATAAATCCAAGTTATTCCATTTACGTATGGTTGATGGAATAAATGACTCATAAGTTACAGACAATCTACAAAATGGTAAAATAATGTCCTTTCCATTTCTTAAAGGATAAACGGTGGTACTTTGTATTTTCGGTGGAATAAGATCGCAAAGATATTTAGGAGCATTGTTATGACAAATATTATAAAAGACTTGCAATTTTCTTCTTTTTCTTCTTTCTGCCAAAGTTTCCCAACCTAATTCATTATAAATTAAAGAAACACTTGTGAATATCGGAAGACCAGTTACAATTCTAGCTGCCTCTAGTTGAAGTTGTTCCAGCTTATGAGAATTAACCTCCCCACAATTGTCCCAAACCTCACAAGCATATTCGAAAATTGGCCTAATGTAAATAATATATAATTTCTCCAAATTTTTCCTATTGAGCCTAAATTTTAATTTACGAAGTACATTTAAATGTCTAGATATACTTGATAATATATTTTCAACATGTAAGTTCCATTTTGCGTCACTGGTAAATGTAATTCCCAAGTGCTTGTGGCTATTCATAATTGGAATATCCTTTCCATTTAGAGTGAAATGAAGTTGAGGGGTTTCAGTGTTCGAAAATAGTAATATTTCTGTTTTTTCCGGATTAAATGACATCAGCCATTTTTTTGACCAATTATCCAACTCCTTCAAGTCATGATCAATTGCAGTTTTAATCTGTGATTGATCATGACTTGAATAATTGAACGACGTGTCATCTGCAAAAAGTCTTCCTAAAGATATAAGATTTTGGGCAATATCATTGATATAAATTATAAATAGTAAAGGGCCGAGGACTGACCCTTGAGGTACCCCTGCTAAAAGATTACAAAGTTGGGAAGTTGAATCCTTAATTACTACTTTTTGCTTTCGGTTACTAAGATAACTTTTAAACCATCCTAATAAATTTCCTTCAACTCCGTAAGATTTCATTTTATGTAATAACCCCCTATGCCAAACTTTATCAAAAGCTTTGGAAAAATCACAAAATACAAAGCAATTAATTTCTTTCTTTTCTAGAGAATTTAGTATACAATTATACATTTCCAATAACTGATGAACAGTAGAGAATTTGGGTAAAAAACCTGACTGATACTCATAAATTAAATCATTCATATGTAAATGGTTATAAACATATTTGTAAACAACTCTTTCCATTATTTTTCCTACACAGCTAATAAGAGATATGGGTCGATAATTTGATGGCAATGAATTGTCACCTTTCTTGAAGATGGATATTACATTTGCAATCTTCCAGCTGGTTGGATATTTAAATTGCTGAATTGATTTATTAAAAATTATTTGAAGAGGAATTGCTATTTTTTCCGGAGATATTTTTAACATTTTGTGGCTAATCATGTCTGGACCCGATGCTTTATTCGGATCCAATATTTTTATAACGTCACTAATCTCGTTCGCAGAAATAACAAAATTACTAAGTAAATCGTTTGTTCTTTGGGGAAAATCGGGAAGTTGTACATTTGCGTCTTCCAATGATGAAATTGAACAAAAATATTTGTTTAATAGGTTACATTTCTCGTCATCTCTATAAACTACATCTTCAAATTCCGAGTCTTGAATTATGTTTTGAAGAGGAGGTATACAATTACAACCTTTGTTCGATTTTATTAACATCTTCCTAATTTTCCAATATGTTTTCGGTTTTGAAATATTTTCAAGGATAATATTGTCTAAATTTTTTTCAAAATTTTCTTTGGCTATTTTTTTTAAAGTTGTTAACTCTATTTCTCTGTTGCTTATATTTATTAATATCCGTTTGTCTGCCAGCTTTCATTGCAGTTTTACGAAAACGGTCTCTTTTTCTAATTTCCTTCCTAATTTCGTTATTAAACCAAGGTCGGTCAGTATTCCGTATTGTAACAGTCTTTGTTGGAATGCACTCCCTTGCAATGCCAAGAAATGTCTCGGTAAATGTATTACACATTTCGTCGACATACTCGTCGTTACAAAGGAGTTCATTCCAGTCTGCCGTATCTAATTTTTCAGAAAATTTATTTGTATCGGCCTGATTATATAACCATATTTCTCTTTGAAAAGATTTCGCTTCAGATTGTGGACATTCTATGAATATAACTGAAGCATCATGATCACTTATATCTGACCTTACTTTCAAAACATCTGAATAATGATACTGAAGAGTATCTGTAATGATAATAGGGTCTAGTAAAGTACTGCTGTGGTCCGTCACTCTTGTAGGTTTATCAATAACGTTAGTCAAATTGAATAGATTCATTGTGTCTATAAGTTTATTATTATTTAAGTTAAACAAGTCAGAATTCAGGTCTCCCGTCAGTACTATATTATTATTTATTTGATAGCCAAGGCTGATTGCATGATTTAGTCGTGTCCAATATTGTCCATCTGTCCATTCAGGTCGATAGGTGCAACACAATAAAAACGTTTGACCCTTACCCCGAACTTGTACCCATATAGATTCGTCCATCGCCGTTTCTAGCTGGGGCTGACGGACAACAGATATAGCAGATTTTGAATAAATAATTAAGCCACCGAAATTGCCAGTTACACGATCTCTTCTTATGATATTTGTGGAAAAGGAGTCCATCAAAACTGCGTTATCATCAATTAGACTGTTTCCAATCTAATATTTAGTTTAAAAACAATCGATATGTCTTTGTGCTATTCACAGCGATATTTTACTACGCTTCAAGTTAGACAATATTTACGAGAAAAGGGAGATATTTGACGACAAAATGGTAAAAATATGAGGTTTCACCCGTGTCAATTTATCAGTCAATTATGACATTTCAAAGGTATTGCTTTTAAATGGTTCTTCTGGTCTGAAAGTGTAAATCATCAGTAATAGACGTTTTAATTTAAATGCACTGGGATGCATTAATCGTACCTTAAAGATAACCTTGTCAGAAGCATTTTGTATTTATTTTGTATGTTTATGTGCTTTAATTTCCATCATTCGTTGTTGTATTACAATATTGATTGTGTATATTAAAGAAGCAGAAATGAGTACTAGATGTTTTAATTTCACAATAAAAGGATATGGAGTAAATGCACATGATACAATGTCTGTATTGATATATTGTAAAACCTAGCAATGGAACAACACTTTTATTGTTGTTATTCATTTTGAAATCACCATAAGACCTTCAGCAGTGAGCTTTGCTGATACTTTAATGTAGGTTCAAGACGACATTTCCAGAGAGTAATTAATTTCCCGATGTCGAACAATACTACACCCATGTATCTTTCCTTTTGCTGTGGATGCGGGATTGTCAACAAACATAAATAACTGCCAGGTGTTTTCTTACAAATTGAAGACAACATAATATCTACTGATTGCTAATGAAAACGCAAAACCCGATATTTTCCATGCAGGAATATAAGAAAACGTTTTGATAAATTATAAGCGAAGTGTCTGCTTAAATTTCTACCTCCATCCTTCATTGTCCTTGTTAATATTCATCTTAAAGTCACCATGAGGCTTTCAATAATGAGTTTTGCTTATACCTCATAGTAAGTTCGATACGGCCCCAGTAATTGTTTCAGTGGAATTCATTGCTAGATGTCGAAAAACACCACATTAATGTCTTTACTGGCCATGGATGCAGGATCGTCAACAAACCATTAATTTGAAGTGACAAAGTGCCATTATGATCACTGCCATCCATTGCGAGTGCCTTTGTTTTGAATGTTGTAATTTCTGTTTCTGTGCTTTGTACCTGTCTAACGTCATTGTTTTCTGTGTTCTCGTTTCGGCCGTGTCTTTGGACTTTTGTAAATTTCACTCCGTTGTTCCTCCGGTATTCTACTGTCGTTTTTGCCAGACAGAGAATAAGTGTATCAAGCTGATGGACTTTTAGAATATATATACTTACACAGGGCTATCATCATGTTGATTATGAGAAAACCTAGCATAATGAAAAGTGAGATGTGAGCACTATGAACATTTTTTTCCGAAAAACGTTAAGAAAGTACAGAAAAGCCAAAATTTGAAAGTATCATAGCATATTCATATGAGAAATCCTCTCAAGTACAAGTAAACCATAACTGAAATATATTGAAATATGTTCTAGTGCACTAAGAATCTTTTAGGGGCTCCACACTGCAGAAGACAACTTCAATTTTGTATAAACAATAAAAGGAAATAGAGAAAATGCACAAATACATGGCAGAACCAAGCATGGAACAACACTTTTATTGTTGTTCTTCGTCTTCAAGGCACTCTGAGCTCATAAACAATAAGCTTTGCTCTGACTTCATAGTAAGTTCAAGATAGGCCCTAGCGCAGGTTTTTACAAAATTCATTGCTAGATGTCAAAAAACGCTAGAGCAATGTCCTTACCGATCACGGCATCGTCAGCAGATATAATTTTGATATTCAAATTGTTTTTACGTTGCCCGACAAAAACAATAGTGATTCAAGTTAGTGGACGATTACAATATATAATCAAACACAGAGCACTCATCAAATACGGGAATTTTGAATCGTGTTAAATCCTGAAAAAGTTCTATTTTATCAGAAAAAGATTAAAACATCATACACTGAGAGGGAACCACTAATTAATTAACACTGTTGAGCAAAGGGTAACTTATATTTAATCGATTTGTAGCGCTTCAGCTTAATTTTTTTTTCGTCGGTTAAAATTAAGTTATAGAATTGTCATATAGGAAAAATGATAAATTCACTGCAATTTCATAAATAGTTGTTTTATATGGTTTACAGTCATTACAACAGGTTAAGAAATCCAGTATTCCTTCTTACTGGTATCTGAGGCGATCGTTTCCACCTTCAATCACAGGAGAGTTCCTATCTCGAAAGTCCCGTATTGATAATTTGAAACATTGGCATCATGAGATAGAGAGATTGGGCACTAAAACAAGTTTTCAGAAAGCTTTAGGCAATTGCAAATACAAAAAATTAAATATCCTAAACTTGAAAGTATCAAAGTATATCCATATAAGAATTTTTCTTAAAAACAAGTACAGCATAACTGAAATATACAGAAGACAGACATTTCTTGCACGGATAACCATCTTACGGACTTCACCCTGTAGAAGAGACAAATACCGGTCTTAAAAAAGCAATGAAATGATATGGAGTAGGAGGAAACAAAGACGCCATAAATACATGGCAGAACCAAGCAATATGAAAACGCTTTTGTTGTTGTTCTTCATCTTGAAGTCACTATGAGGCCTTCAGCGATTTTCTGTCCCTTTTTGAATAACAACCGAAGCTACTGTGAATTTAGTTTCAGTAAATTCTGTTATTTATTTTATGAAAGGATATAAACAAATAAAGGGATATAGAGTAAATGTTCATGGCACAAAATCCCTATAAATACGTGGTAAGATTAAGCAAATGGAACAACGCTTTGATTGTTGTTCTTCATCTTGAAGTCACTATGAGACCTTCAACAAAGACCAAACTCTCTTACCTCACAGTAAGTTTAAGACGGCCCCTAGCACCGATTTAAGCGGAATGCACTTGCTGAATGCCGAACAACGCCACATCCATCCCCTTTATTTCATTATTTTTACGCAGTAAAAAGGTAAAAGTTATACTCACTTCTGATGACGTAAAATTGATTGATTGATTATTGTTTAACGTCTAGTCAGCAATATTTCAGCTATATCAAGACGAGAACAAGTTTGTTAATAAATAATTACTTTGGGGTATGGAAAGGGCCATGGGACGGGAAATTCTGACTGCCACTGGAAAAGTAGGGTGAAATCGTCAAGGGCGGGGAATTAAGCCTTGTAGCCGATCACCTACGGACCACCCCAAAAAGAGCTTGCTACAAGGATTCTTTAACGTGCCGGAAGCGTGGCATTTCTTCCAACACGTGGACCTGAGTTTACATCCCATATGAAAGATGGGTTGTGTATTTATTAATCCCGCACAACCACGGAATGGGTCCTATTTCTATATCCCGGGAACCTCGGGGTCAGCCTCCGTTTAGGGGTCACAACCCGCAAGCCGGAGATACTAGGTCCTATTTCTATATCCCGGGGTTCCCTCGGGGTCCTCTATTAGGAATACTCATACTCCAAGCTCAGAGGATGCTGCGGCCCTATTCATAAGCCGGGACCGCGCACGGCGGGAAAACAGAAAATGGAAACACATATAGAGGCTTGGGTTTTATCACTATATGCATTCTAAAGAGGTGAATTCTAAAGAAGTATAAAGTAACGGCTGGCAAAAATAGACAAATAGAGCCAGATGAGGGGTTGAGAACATACAAAACTAAAATAGGTACAATGGAGAACACAACACAAGACGGAGACACAGAAAAAAATAAGAAGAGGGAGATTATTCGGAAAAAAAAACAATAGAAATATCTGTACCATGAACAGAAAAATAAGAAGTTATGGTACAATACAAAACAAGACAATAAGTACATAAAAACTAAATAAGTTATGGAATGGGTAGGGAAGTATTGAAAACAACGTCCCACTACTCTCACACAGCTACACTACGTTTGCGGTGCTCTACGTTCAGGACGCTGGAATACTGGTCTGAAAGTATAAGTCATGGTTGATTGCACGGGGGATGGAAAAATGAAATTTAACATTGTCCTTATGGGCCCAAAGAGATGAGATTCACTACTGGGGTTTTTAACAAGAATAACATATGCATGTTTCAGTGAGTAACCTCTCGTCAGCGGCAATAAAATCGAGTAATATGGAAAGCCATTATCCAAAAGGGTCATAAAGAAACACTCATTACCAAAGATAAATAAAAAAAATATCCCTTACTAGGGACATCAATCGAGTCAAATACAAGGAATGAAGCCTTGGTATCTTAAGGGATTAAAATTTTGAATAAAAAGGGTATTTTTTTTAAAAACGCAAGCTTAAATTTTCATGTCAGATACGTATAACTTCTTGGTTGTTGAGTATCATCGGAGACCTCTCTTCCACCGGCTGTAGTATCGACGCAATTGTTTCAAAATACAAGTTGCATATATAAACAGTAAATTTTGTTATGCTGTATACGTTTTTCATTGAGTAACCACTCATCGGCAGACTTAATATCAAATAACAAGGAAACCAATAATCCACAAAAGTCATAAAGAAGTACTCATTAACAAAAATACTTACAATCAAATACAATATCCAACAATAAAACACGCAGTTATGACAAAGTTGATTAATATTTTACAAAAGGATATGGAGTAAATGGACATGAGACCACAACACATATGTTAACTCCAACTGCAATAGTTTAAATGAGCTGTATGGCCATTTCGGGAATTAATTCCTCATCAGCAGCACTTAGAACACAAACAAAGGAAATCCATAATTTCAACAAATATGTAAAATGCATAAAATTAAACGAAATCCGAATAATCAGTAATATCAAATATAGCTAAACACAAAGCTACGATGGAGGGAGATAAGGCGTCGGTTTTAGAATTTACATAAATTTAGATAACAGTAATTAATGAGATATTATCTCATGTACAATTACACCATATCTAAGAAAAATAATAGTCTATTTGCTTTTATTTGGGAAAATAAACCTGTTGAAATCAGTAAGGATATTTTAAGCAAAGATAAAGTTCTAGGAGGACCGAAAATGTTAAATGTGAAAATTACATCAATGGACTAAAATTAACTTAGGTTCGAAGAATTTTCGAACTCAAACTTTACAGTTTGTATGCTGATAGTGTTTTTCTGAAACTTAAAACCCTTGAAGTTTTCAGGTCTAACAAAACAGATAACAAATCCTTTTTGGCAAGAAATATTTCCAAAGGAAAAATGGATATATTGTAAAAGAAAGTAGTTGATTCGTTTCTTTTATGTTAATATTTGTGCATGTATGTATTTTCAGGTATAAAATTCTGTGAGATATGGAAATATTAAGTTTGTTGTTTATATTATTGTATTTTATATATGTAACTGTCGTAAATTGTAATATTAATACCTAAGTTAAATATGTTATCTATATGAAACCCTGCACATATAGATATTAACGTTACAGGGTACTTTGTTGGTTAAAGCTGTAACCAACAAAGTTTATGTTAAGAGCTTATAGTGCGATAAAGATGTGGATTAAAAAAAACGAAATATTCACTGCATGGCAAGACTTAAATTTCGCAATGAAAGAGGAGGTTTTGAGCGCAATGACACCGGTTTTATCCACCATTTTTTTTAAATACTTGGACCAAGTCAGGACCATTGCTGTCGACAATTTTTCGGTGGTTTCCACCTGTTTCTTCTTTTTGTCTCATGGACTTCGGCTGTTGACAACTCTGTTCAATAATTTTGTTATTACCCCTGTTACAGTTCGTAATAGGAAAATAATATGATTGCAAAACCACAAACATTTGGAATAATGAAAATATAAAACTTGATGGGAGTCCTGTAAAATGCAATGATAAGTTAAAAAAATGTGTTACATTAGTTAATGATTGGTTTGATGATTATAACTTTCAAAATTCTAACTAAAAAACAATATTGAGGCTTCATTCCGTGTATGGCACTCGATAGATGTCCTTGGTACTGAATTTGGCGTCCTATTTCGACTTTTTTGGTAATGAGTACTTCTTTTGTGACAACATTTGGATTATGGCTTTCCATATTATTTGATATTAATGCTGCTGATGAGAGGTGACTCCTTGAAACACGTGTACAGCATAACGACATTTACAGTTTTTTATGCAACATTTGTATTTTTTGTATTTTGAACCATTGGGCCGATGCCACTGCTGGTGGACCACAGGTCCCCGAGGGTATTCACAAGCCCAATAGTCAGACTTGTCTGACATGAAAATTTTACCTTGGGTGTTATACAAATTTACTGTTTTTATCAAAATTCTAACTACCAAAAAATATTGAGGCATCATTCCTTGTATGGCACTCGATATATGTCCTTGGTACTGGCTTCGGCGTCCTATTTCGACTTTTTTTTGGTAATGACTACTTCTATCGTGACAATTTTTGGATTATGGCTTTCCATTTTATTTAAAATTAATGCTGCTGATGAGATGTAACCCCTTGAAACACGTGTACAGCATAACGAAATTTACAGTTTTTTATGCAACATCGGTATTTTTTGTATTTTCAACTATTTCAACGAACAGCAGCATAATCTTGTTTGGCCATTTTGATCTTATTACGATCTTGACAGGCTTCAAGATAACTTTGTTAAGACACTGTTGGATTTTAAAGTGGTTTTCAAAGACGATCAAGACATGTTAAGTCACTTTTACCTACAATTTACGCTTCAATGACTCAGGTTAAAGTTTGCGTTAAGAGTAATATCTGAGAAATTACATGTAGCACATCAATCATCTTCACTGGATGCGTCTGGGAGAGTGATGCTGCTTCAGATGATGATTGGGTCACTTTGACCTACATTTTTCGCTTCAATGGCTCAGGTTACAGTTTGCGTTAAGATTCATATCTGAGAAACTTCATGTAGCACATCAATCATCTTTGGTCAGTGGATGCGTCTTGGAGAGTGATGCTGCTTTAGATGATAATTGAGTCATTTTGACCTATATATTACGCTACATTGACTCAGTTAAAAGTTTGCGTGAAGGTTCATATCTGAGAAAATACATGTGGCACATCAATCATCTTTGGTCAATTGATGCGTCTTGGAGAGTGATGCTGCTTCAGATGATAATTGGGTCACTTTGACCTTCATGGCTAGAGCAGCCTTAGATAGAACGGTCATGGCCAGAACAGACTTAGGTAGAACGATTACGGATAGAGCAGACTTAGGTAGAACGGACATGACATGAGCAGACTAGGACCAGTGCAGACAGGTTTCTAGGACTGTTCTCGCGTTTGCTCTCCAAGTTAACTTGGACGAGAGGTTATGACTGCACCCCACTGTACTTCCTTGTTAACCACTTAAACTAGATAAAAAAAAATATTTCAACACGTAACATCACATTTTTTAGCAACAGCTGAACATAGACATTTAATTTTTGTTACAAACTGTTGATGGGTGAGCCATATTGTTGGATATGTTTTCACACCTAGACCACTACCTGTTTAAAGACTTTTTCATTTAACATGCTAAAATGTCAATTTTAAACTAAATTTCGTCACTTTTTTCTCAACATTTACATATTGTAAACATTTTATGTTTTAATAAATCTCCGTATAAATAACAAAATACCGATGTAATGTAAATTTACTTTCTGCTTATATTAATTTGGACAACTTATGTTTCGTCAGTACAGAAAAAAAAATCAAAACATTCGAAATCAAGAAATCGAAAGGTTTCAAAGCTGACGGAGGATAGATAAAAATGATCTAAAATGAAAGCTAAAATTAAGCTTCGGACAGCTAAGAACAAAGCTTTATATGAAGTAGGTACTTCCTAATATTATTTAATTAATTAATTGATTAATTAATTAATTAATTCCCGGATTTGACTACCGATTTTGACATTTCCTGGATTGACTCACTCACAGTGTGACGGGTGTTGTTAACAGTACAGGACATGCTTACCCTTCCGGAGCACCTGATGTCACTTTCAGTTTCACTGGAGTTTACACTGTGAGTGCCTTTGTTTTACATGTACATATAGTATGCCATTTCAAATTTTTAAATCCATTATTTATTTATTAATTTATTTATTCATTTTGAAATCACACAAATTTAAAACAGCTTTAACATGTTTGAGTGACTGCAACATTGATTTATGACGCCCTCGGGCTAATTAACACCTCGTCAGGATGACAGGTGATGTGTTGCCCACTTGTTCCCTAAATTTTGTTAATTGGGTAGATGTTGCATCATTCTACCTATACCGGCTTCCTATTTCTTATCTGTAGTACCACTGTGGGAACGACATCGGATATTGGTACTACCGAAGCGGACGATTGATATTACTTCAGCATGAGTGATGGCAAAAATCGCACTTTTATTATATTTTGTTCTTAATATTTGTGACCAAAAATGTGTGTGATGATCGATGGGATAAAATTAGAGTTCATAATAGTCGTATAAACATAGAATTAAGCATGTAAATAAAAATAAGAGATGAAAATACGTCGCCTAGTACCGCCAAAATGTCCCAACGGAATGTTTTTTTTTTCTTCAAAAGCAAACGAATTTAGGCGTGTTGTGTTCAGAAAACATACCCTTCAGTTCAAGAATTTCACCCTTCGTTTGAATTAAGCAAATCCACATCCCAACAGCTGGTTATGTTACTTAAATAAGGAATACAAAATTATGAAAGAGTACGGCGACTTGTCTATTATCTGGAATATTCTTTAAGTCAACCATGTTCACTTCTTTTAATAATTCTCTTAAACTGTTCCCCTGAAAATCGGTCCATACAAACACCCAATAATACCCATGAATAACCACAGGAAACATTAATAAAGGATGAAATACACTAGATTATAAAAGAGTTTTCCGTGAAAGTATAAAACATACAAATAAAAATGTCAATATTGCATCATTTTATTTATTTCAGATCGTATTCAATCGTACTATATACCCATGTAGTGTACTAGAATAAACATCATACACCAATAACATAAAGCATTCATTAAGTTAAATTTATAGTTCGGGATTTCGGGATTCAGTAAAAATTAAGTTGGGATTCCGGGAAGAGACCCCCTCTGCAACCCTCCAACAACCGACTTTCATAACAATTACACTGAAAGAAGAAAAAAATTATGTAGATAAGCACATTGCTGAAGATATTGAACGACACATTTTAAAATAGTTAGTACTGCCTATTTTCGCCAGACGCCCTTATGTTCATTTTTTAATAGGCAGACTCTGTTCGTGTTTATGCATTTGCTCATCATTGAGCTCATCATTGAGTTTACCCTCCATACGAACACTTTTAATGCAAACAGAGAACCGTATCAGTTTTCCCGAAAGATGCGTATTGTTCTATATATATGCACTTAGGATTTTCGACTGGCATGCAGGGATGCTTCTTTCCGAGAGAGTGATACACCTCTCCTATAGGAGGGTCCTGTAAAACTGGATATTGGAAAAGATGGGATGGAAGGCTGTAGAAAGCCGAAAGATTTGTGGGAATTTTGGGATAAAGAGGTGCGAGATAATGTGTTGACAGGTGGTAGAAAGTAGATGAGTGGGGTGGGAGAGAATGGCCCGCTAACCACCCGCTGCTCTTTATTCTTTACTGGTACTAGACATTCTTTACTGCTTTAGCAAGAAAACTCTATATTCTGCGAAGACTGAATCCATCATATGTTAAATGAGTAGACATAATTGACGAAATTGTCAAATTGCAGAATTTAGATTTGGAATGAATTTACATGTATCATGTATGCATAAGGATGAATATTACGTCTGTGACCCGGTGTGCTGTCGAAATTTCTAACGTTCATGGGTTCACAGCGGAAAAAAGAAAAGAAGTAAACACCCTTTTTCTTCCTTCTTTATATCACTCGACTACCAAATTTGGTTTAACTCGACCAAAAATCTGCTATACAATCTTCAAAACGACAAGCCAAGTAAATTTTATTTAAAAGTAGGTGGATATACAACAAACAAAGGTACATGAAGAACTTATAGAACCGACTCTCTCAAACTCATAGTTAACCAACAAAGAATATATCAAGACAGAGTCATATAATTATGTCTCTGGCTAAGTCATTCCAAAACTTGTAGCCCGATTGTACATTGGGAGGGGCGTACAAATTGCTAATTTTCTCCTGATGTAGATAAATTGTCAGAAATGCATTTTTTAGTCAACTTTTTGATAACAAGGATCTTTTTTCTTCTTCTTTTTTATGGTTATCAAATATACAATAACTCTCTATTATAAAGGGCATGAAGTTCTGAATTTTTTTTTGTTTCTAATAAATTATTTTTGATATTTAATATTTTTTAATTTAACCTGAAAGCCCTGATTTCGATTTAAATAATATTTTTTTACGTTTAAATGATAACTTATTTTTGTGGGTTTTAACTGGGTAAATTCCATGTTTCACGGTAAAATCATACAGTTCATTAATATGTTGCATCAAGGACGTATATTAAGATATATAATATATATACGTACTTATACACTAAATATACGTCCTTGGTTGCATATTGGATTTACAATATACAACCATGTCATGCCTACGGGTCAGGACGTGTAGTTATCAATAATTGTGTGCTATAAAGTCAGCGACGTCTTTTCTGTATTGTATGCAAATTGAGTAACATCGAACTTTAAATAAATTATATCAAATATAATGTGCTAAAATATAAATTGATATTGATTTTCATATACTATTTTCATGTAAAGTTTTCAAAATGGAAAGTGGATAAAATACCGGCTACAGGTAGTCCTTGGACTTTGGGATATGTTCGAGCTCTTGCGTAGCGAAAATGGAAGCCTCACTACTTATACTTGATTATCTGGTCAGTTGAATAGATATAAAAGCTGACATATATTCTAATAGAACCAAACATCTAGACGTGTACCATAACATTCGCCACATGAAAAAATGTTTAACTAAAAATGTAACCTGCACGCAAATGAAGATAAATTACAGTAAGAACAGAAGAAAAGAACGCCTTGTGGATGGTTTCAAGTACAAACTTGACAAAACTAACATGACCATAAATATTGAGGATATATTAAAAACTCTGGTTAAGTTCGATGTTGTCATTTTCTTGTCTAATAAAAGAACTATCTCAGTGACAAACGGTTGACTCGAAAGTCTTACATTAGCTTGTTGCAGGATAGCCAGAGTTTTACACCGACAGCAGAAGCGAAATGACAAATGAAGCAATCTAGAATAAAAATTGAAAAAGTTCTCGAAATAAATATATCAATGGAGAACCTAAAGACGAAATGAAAATATAATCTGTAATTCTTCTAACCGCCAACTCTTTAGCGTCATAATATAAATTATATATTTGTAAACGAGCGCTTTAAATCGTTTATTCTTTCATTCTATATTCTAGTCCATGTGATTTAATCTGAAGTCAATTTTGTTTTCTTATCTCTGATGTTCAAGTTCATGGTATTGGTACCCACGTTCTACCCTCTTTATCAATACTCAATTAACATCGTTGACAAAACAGAACGTGTTTATACACATGCATTACTATGTCCAGTTGCATTAATTTCAGGTGGTTTAGACTTTGAATGGCCTGTCTGCTATCAAAATGTCCAGAAAAATTACTTAGGGTCGATTCAATAAATGTCTCCCTTCCGGACCTTCATGACCAATCAAATGCAGCGATGTTGTGACTGATTCATTCTTTGCCTTGATGATCCTTTGTAAAAAGATAACGAAATGGTCAAAATGCTATATTGTGTATGAATTAATATAAGAAAGATAACAGGAAACACCTACAATGGCCGAAAAGCACAATCACATGCCACAATCCACCAGGGAACCGAACAAGAAAAACAAAAAAAAATGACAAAAGACAAGCACGGACAACGAATGTACACATATATGGTGTCTGTTTCTGTAAACATCAGATGAAATATTGTTTTTTTAACATAGAAGCTGACACAGATATACACGTCACAAACTGATGGTGGGGACAGTTTTATTGGATCGGTTCTACCTGTTTTTACTTGACTTGTATAAATCCGTAACATTGAATGCGTAATTGGGAAGGGCGTATCTCGCGTGCCATATTAAAGAGCGATTTTACTGCCAACAAACAAACAAACAAAACAACTAATTGGCAAGGTTATATGTATATCCAACTGTTCGGTTATTTTATAGAAAAATAAATGACTGAATGAATGAACAGATAAGGACAGGAATGTTAAGATAATAAATTGAATAAGTAAGTAAATTAAAAATAAAAGTAAACAATAGAAAAATGAAAACAAAAAATTAAAATAAATAAAATTAATTAGATAAATAATTGATATAAATAGAATAAAATAAATAAATATAAATAATTAATATAAATATAATAAAATAGATAAATAAAAATATAATTAAAGTAATTTAATAAATATAAAACTTTACTTTTGTTTTAAGTGACTTGTCTGTGCAATGAGATACATATGAAAGTAAATAAAAATTTTTAAAAATATATAAATGAAATTAATTAGATAAATAATTGAAATATAAATAAAATAAAATAAATAAATAGAAAAATAAATAAATTGATTAGATAAAGAATAGATAAATTGATTAAATATATAAAAGTCTTTACTTTTGTTTTAAGTGACTTGTCTGTGTTGTAAAAGCTTGGCCAGTGTTGAGTAAACGCTGATCAGTCATTCTAAACGCTACCTGTGTTGTAAAAGACTGATATATGTTGAGAATGTCTGCCCAGCGTTGAATCAACACTGATCAGTTGTTCTCAACACTTCCTGTGCTGTAAAAGACTGACCTGCGTTGAAAATGTCTGTCCGATGTTGAGTCAACACTGGTCAGTCATTTTCAACACGGATCAGTCTTTTACGAATCAGGTAGCGTTGAAAATGACTGATCAGCGTTGACTCAACACTGAATAGACATTCTCAACAAAAATCAGTCATATAGAACACACTCAGGTAGTGTTGAGAATGACTGACCAAAGTTGACTCAACACTGGTCAGTCTTTCACGACACAGGTAAAGACTGAGATTGACTGAAATGGGTTGGCGCAACTCTGATCAAACATTTTCAGTCAAATCTGGTGTTAAGAAAGACTGATCAGCGTTGAATCAACTCAGCACAGCCATTCTCAACTCTGTTCAGACATTCTAAGTCAAAAAACAACTGCCTACTGCCTCTGGTAAAATCAGTCAAAATATTTGTCAATAGTGACTGTGAGTGCCTTTGTTTTGAATGTTGTGGTTACTATTTCTTTGTTTTGTATCTGTATAACGTCATTGTTTTCTGTGTCTAGTGTGATTGTTTTCTGTGTCTAGCGTCATTGTTTTCTTTGTTCTCGTTTTGGCCATGTCTTTGGACTTCGACTTTTGTAAATTCCACTCCTTTGTTCCTTCGGTATTTTACTGCCGTTGCTTCTCATTTAGATATTTTAAGCTTCAAAAGTGACGTACATGTAATCTGAACTTCACACTTCATATTAAGTTCAAGACGGCCCTAACACCGGTTTGAGCGTAAACAATTGTTAATTTTCGAACCACGCTACATCCCTGTTTTCTTAGCCCATGGCTAAGGTACCGTCAAGAAACATAAATTAACTGACATTGTAGTCTAACAATCATTGTCATCCATTTCCCGACAAAAGAAAAAAAGTTCCAAAGCTAGTAAACAAAAATAATATAAAGCCAAACACAGTTATCTCATCAAGTTGATTGTAAGAAAACTTGGCATAATAAAATAATTGGATATGGGTGCTATAAACAGGTGGCCAGAATAACATTACGAAATTACACATTAATATGAAATTCACAGCAACTTACTTCAGTTTAAAAACAAATGTCCTATTGACCAGGAAAATTACTGTCCCGATAAAATTTGTGGTTAAAACCTGCAGAAACTAATAAATGTGATAAATCAAACGACCGCTATACATGCAATCTGAACCTTTTTACCTCGAAGATAGTAAAATTAATGTAAGCAAATCTTTACCTGGACAATTTAGAATAGAAAATAAATAAAAAATAAAAATATATGTATTTTTTATCAAATCTTTAGACGTGTAGCTGCTTTTATTGCCACAAAATGAATTTAGAGGAGCAATCAGAATATAGAGAACTTATATATGAAGTAATACAATACTGACACTCAAAATACTTTTAACATGTTTTACAAGGATGCGATATTGCTATTACACAATTTGGTGGCCAATCTAACATGATTTCCGCAGTTAATCCTTTACAATAGGCTCATGAAAATTTTTTATTTCCTTACAGTTGCCTAATGTTCATTTTTGGTCAAAGCATGCAATAGAAAAGAATATGTAGGGTTAGGTTAATACATGTACATAGAAAAGCAGCAATATTAAATATTGAGAAATAGCTTACTGAAATATATTATGTTAAATCTTAATACTAAGCAAGATGACCATTCAAGTTAATTAAAGATTAAAGATCTTAAAGATTGTTACAGACAGATGCCCTTTAAAAGTTCCCCAAATTAGGGTTAATAACACAAAATGACCGAACAGAGTTGTCAAGAGCCGAAGTCCATGAAACTTAAAGACAAATTGGTGGAAACCACCGGAAAAGTTTTGTACCACAATTGTCCTGACTTGGTACAGACATTTCAAAAGAAATGTTGGGTTAAATCGGTTTTATGGTGTGCTATGCCTCCTCTTTTATTTTGGAAGTGTTAATTTGAGTTCTATAATATCCAACTTGCAAATTTAACTTTATAAATTCCCATTAGCTTGACAAAAGTAGTAGCAAAAAATAATAATAATAAACAAATGCACCATACTTTGTGATTAAAGATATTTGAGATAAAAGAAAAACAGAAGGCATTAGATCTACATCTTTTTGGACTTGCGAAAATGGTCATCTTCGTATTACACTATTACAATTAACGACAAGACGAATGACTTTAGTTTCCAAATTTTTCTTTACCCTTATATGAACACTACAGGTACAAATCAATTTTCTACTGCTTACAGAGAATCTGTTTTACAATTTATTTGTCCGAAAGCACCAATTTTGGCTTTTCAATCCAAGCTTCATTTGTATATATTTTGTAATTTCAAAATGTTATTATGACTACCTGTATTATATTGCCACATCACTTGGTTTTGTTTTGCCGAGTTTTGATCAGGTCCACCAATGGAGTTAGCATCTCCTTTTTCTTAAAAAAAACACTCTTCGTGTTGAACATTTCAGCTCCGGTAAGAAACTTAATTCCGGCAGTGAAAAAACAAATCTACAATAATGCTAAATTTATCCACATTGCTTTAAATACCTCGATTATTGTAGTAAAAATCATTAACATTAATAATTTAGTACGTTGCTTAGTTGCTTGTGACCGCTTTGCGGGTGGGTTGTTTAAATCAATTATATACTATCGAACAGACATCCAAGCTTGTATCAGCAGGTAATGGAGTAAATGTCTTATACTTGTTTGGTGACGATTTTTTGTTGAAACTGAAAAATTCAAAGTCATGATGTAATTGGAATGTCAGCCTTCAACTTTGTGAATCTTGCCAAAATAATGACATTCCATTTTGAAGAAAACGGGTTTTTGTGTTTCAAAATGTACAGTTAACAGTCAATTGTACCACTTGATTGATGAAACTATAATGGACTCTACATTCATCAAATGTATGTGCCTTGTGTTTTGCTGCTAGTTCTCACTTCAAACTTCTTACCAATTAACAATGATTAATTATTAGTACAAAATTACTAAGAACAAAAAAGCATTGCCTCTATATAAGCTAGGACCTGAATCTTGAATGATTCTTTTATTGAGAGAGTAAGACAAATTATACTTTCTATGCCAAGTTATTAGCATATTTAAAATTGTGTGATTTATTATGATAATAACGATTTTTTATGCTGCTCTTGTGGTGCAAGGAAATCTAGACAGCTTGAATCTAGTGCCAAACGTGCTGCTGTCTGGGAGTCCTTGCACAACAGAGAGCCACATGTGAAATATACATTTATTGATTTGAAATGGGTGCAGGTAATATTTCAAGTTGAGTGGTGAAAATTTTTGTTGATATGCTGAATTGCTTAATTTGTGAAATTGAAATTTATAGCGTATACTTAACACTTAAAGTAAGTTCACTTACCAAATCCCCTGGTTTGGTTATGTGACTAATAAACAGGGAAGAACCTTGGTGGGATCGTTGTACCACCAAGGGGATTTGTTAACAACATGTTATTTATTAAATTGTTTTAAAAGTTTAAAAAAAACACCCGAGTGCCATCATTATTAGTATGGTTTAGATATTTTTAGTTATCAAATCTTCCAAGATTTAACAAACCCGATCCTGACCGTATCCAAAACATGCTCTTCCTTCCGGAGCACCTAATGATATTCTGTTCATGAGTGTATACACTGTAAGCGCTTTAGTTTTGAGTGTTGTTTTTGTGGTGTTTATGCTTTGTGGGTGTCTTGCGTCTTTTGTCTTCCGTCTACTCGAATTCCTGCTTTTGCGTTGTCTCTTGACATTGATTTGCGTAACCAATATAATCAATTCCAGTTGCCATTTTGTCTATAACAGGAAACAACGGCAGAAGAATACCGAAGGAACAAGACAAGCGGGAATTATGTTCCATTTTTGATGTATACAGAGTTGAGTGCCTTTAATGTGACGAAATGTAAATTAGATATGTTTTTTTTTCTGTCTTTTCTTGATCAATGCAAGGAATCTAGACAAAAATGTCCTTAATGAGATACTTGATACTGTATTTTTATTGTTATGTCATTTTGAAATCGTTAACCTTTTGTAGTTTTGCAGAATTAAGCAATTAAGAATGTAACTTAATAACCAGGAAGCTATTTTGATAGCCTTGCCAATAATTGATGATTAGTTATATATAATCTAAATCTTGATTCCTGGTATTAATAATTTCACTATAAAAACTGATAGAGAACAAATAATCATGCGATGTTTCTAAACCATTGGCAATGTACAAGGAAGCATAATATTCAAATTTACCGAAATTCAAATCTATGTATCATAATTTGAGCAAAGTAGATCGACACTAATATACGACGAAATCAATTTACCGCATAGAGTCGGATGCGGAATTCATTTAATTTTACAGCCGTAATATGCCTTTTTAGTCCCTTTCATTGCATTTTCATAATATATTGACAAACACTCTCCCAAAAATTATCTCCCTTTTTCCCGTATATTAAACGGTCACACATTATTTTTTTTCAGCTGAACATATTGCTGATGTGTATATCTTTGAAATATCAAAAAATAAACAAAAAATATATCAGATATTTTTTTCATAAGAAAGCTTAATAATAAACATGTTCATGTTCTCATTTTTCACTATATATTCTTTGTAAATATTGCTGATAAATACCAACTTCGGCCTGATTTTTAAAACATGTTAATAGGAAAAAATGGTCGCCGACCTATCATTTTTATTTTTTTATTTTTTATTTTTTTTTTGAACAAATAGACTAAGTCCAGCAAAATATCTCAAAATAAAAAAAAATCATGTTTGATATTTTTATCAGGTTTGGTATACTTTCTCAGATAATATTTTAAAAATAGCGCGGACATATTATCATGAACTTCTTAAGGATGTATTCTCCAGTTAAAAAAGTTTTTTTCGAATCTTATATTTTTGAAATATGAAGACCTTGGAAAAATGATTTTTTGAATAGAAATCCATACGTCCATGTGCATTTTGTTGTGCCATTATCATTAGATAACCCCTGTATTTGGTAGTTTTGTGCAAAGTTCGTTAATTTTTGCCGATTTCACCCATTTTTTTTTCTTAGATCCCATGAATCTGAATGAATAATATTAATGGAAAGCATTAGTCTATGATGAAGTAAAAAAGTTGTGTAGGAAAATGTTGCTTTGTGTTAAATTCAAGAAATCGTAAAGTCTCTATAAGTGAAAATTTTCCTAATTTTCCATCAACCAAATAGTAAAGACGTACTATTTTTTTGTTTTATATGATCATAGATAGTTTGAAAATATTATCTTTAAGAACTTATAAAAAAAATCATATGAATAAAATGAAAACTTTTCTTGGAAAATGATTTTCATTACCGCTACCTAATATAGGCTAAATTTTGACTGGAATCAATTATCAATAATAAAAATTGTTTTTGTTGAGTCTTTTTAGTTAATAATGTAGAAAATAAAACTGGAAACACCAACAATGACTGCAAATTATAATCACATACCGCAATCTACCAGGGAACTGCACAAGAAAAACATAAAATCACAAAACACAAACATGGACCTCGATTTTTCCTTGCATCTTTATTTTACAAAAAACATAAATAAAGAATATTTATATACTTGCCAATCTTGTTTTTAATACAATAATAACCGGTTATTGTGAAAAAATGCGATATATTATTATTGTTCTTCCCAGCTTTCAAAAAGGGAATTTTCCTACAGTTTAGAATGGGCACTATTAATGCGTATAACATAGTTGAAAAGATACGTGGTTTAATGCCTACATCTTCGCGTGCTAAGGGTTACGATCCGCTCCTCTCCTCTTCATCCTTAACGGATCGAGCCAAATTTTTTGAAACATCAGTTTCAAATTATCTCCCTTTGAAGTAAGAGTTTTAGTATGATTTATTGTAAAAATTAAAGGTTATTTATCCAATAATACAACAATTCACAATATATCTAACTACAAGGAAATAATCCTTCAAAAGTAAAGTTACATTTTAAAATAGTTGGAATTTTGCAAAACAGAAAAATCACCAAGCACCATATTTTAAGTTTTATTGTTACCATATATATTTAAAATTTGAATGTAAGCAATTTAATTGGCTGCAGAGAAGAATAACTGCAACCAATAAATAAACTGTGGACACAGGATATGTCTCGCCTGAACCATGCATTGCCTTAATTTGCACATTGATCTTCAGTAGCAGCCATGATACCAAATGTATCACTGATCAAAACTTATCACAATCATGATAATGCAACTGCATACCAAAGATCAATTGGCTACTATGAGTGGTTGATATTAAACGGACTCAAGAAAAAACTTAAACATTTGATAAGCAGTGCAAAATTTCAAAGTCAGGGGCATAGTCATAAAACGCCACTGAAACTGAGCTGCAATGATGCAAATGCAACTGCATACCAAATATCAATGGACTACTATGAGTGGTTGATGCTAAACAGACACAAGAAAAAACTTAAACATTTGAAAAAAAAAAATTCAGAATTTCAAAGTCAGTGGAGCATGACTGCGGGGGCATAGACATAAAACGCCACTGAAACTGAGCTGTACTGAGGCTAATGCAATTGCATACCAAGTATCATTAGGCTAGCACAGGTGATGATGTTAAACAGACCTAAGAAAAAACTTAAACAATCGTGGACGCCGCCGCCGCTAGAATCACCATACCTAAGTCTCGCTTATTTCGACTATCGTCGAAGACTCGACAAAAACGTGGATTTGAGGCTACAGAAACCCGCCTTGATCTACCAAGGGTGAAGAGGAGAGGAGAGGATCGCAACCCTTCGCTAGCGAAGATGTAATGCCTAAGACTAAGTGCGAAAAGTAATATTTTAATGAATATTTTAAGTAATAATCTTACAGGGTATTCAAAATGTATACTCATTAGTGTTTATCATACAAACATACAAATATACAATTTCTAACATAAAAATAAATAAACTGTATGCATTAATCTGTTATAAATAACTAAATACGGAAGTCACAGTTAATTTTCTGCATATGCGCATATCGACAACTTAAGTGTCATCAGTGCACATTTGGAAATACATTAACCAAAAAACGTGTTTAAAGCTGATATAGAACAATTAGATCTATTTAGAAAGCCAAAATGCAGCTAAGGAGAGAGTTATGCCTGAGGGGGATACTCCTTAGTTTTAAACAAAATTTTGTAAGATATTGCAGGTTTTAATATGATCGGGTTAGGGGTCAACCCTGATGTACTTACTACTGTAAAAAGTACAAGTAAAGTTTTCTTGAAAAAGTAAATTCAAAAACTGAATTTAATACTTAATCTATCTAAATAATATTTGGATAAAGAAAAATTCAGTTAAAAAAACGGGGATGGCCCTTTTTAATTTTAAATCTATTTATATATTATTGAATTACCTTTCTTTTTGTTGTGTGTACTTAACTATTGAACTTAGTTTTGTATACCAGCATTTCTTACATGTGGAGGAAAGGCTTACTTGACATCATTATGTTGACATGTTTCAATAAGTATTTAAACTTTCAAGAGATCAGCAAGAGATGCGACAACAATTTGAATTTCAATTATTTACGTACATGTATAATTGGGTAGGCTACGGACCATTCAAATTAATTTCAGGGGTTAAAACTTTCATTTTATCAGGATTGACTATCATTTTTCGTTGTTGCTAAAAGTTGCACTGAAAACGCCCTTTCTTCTTAACATAAAAAAGGGAAGTAATTTATTTCGAAATCCATTTCTTTTTTGTTGGCGAAATTATGAGATGATTCGTATAGAAATAAATAAGATTTTTAATAGTACTTTCCCAATTCATTGAATGGCTTGTTCCTGTCACAATACAAAAAAAATTGCATAAAAGACAGTAAACTTCGTTATGCTGTACACATGTTTCAAGGAGTAACCTCTCCTCAGCTGGCACGCACGTACGTGCACATGTGAATATACCTACAGGTAAAATTATGCAATCTAAAGGTGGTCATCTGAAACAACGTATCAACGAACTTGTAATATTACCAGAGGTCTGACATTGATATCAAATTATAACTTAAGGATAATAACAAAATTACCGAACAGAGTTATCAAGTCAAGAGCCTAAGTCAAAAAACAAATCAAGTGGAAACCACGGGCAAAATTGTCATCCGCAATGATTATTTTAAAATGAAAAAAAAACATAAGGCATTAACTATAAAAAAAATGAAGCATACGTATAAGTGAACTATCTATATTCTATATATACATTTTAGTTATGGTGTACTTGTGCCAAAGAGAATTTCTCATTTGGATGCACTTCCATACTTTAAAGGTTTGGAATTTTAATTTTTTGTACTATCAACATGTTATTCTGACCACCTGTTTATTGTGTCCACATCTCGTGATTATATTATGCCAAGTTTGACTCGATGAGTGCCCTGTAGTTGTTTAAGTGTTGTTATTGTCTTATATTAGTCTTTTTGTCAGGCATTGGATGACAGCGATTGTAAGAACACTTTGCCAGTTAATTTTATGTTTGTTGGCAACCCCGCATTAATGAATAATGTAAAGCACGGATGTGGCGTTGCTCGATAATTAGCAATAAATTCCGCTCAAACCGGTGCTAGGGGCCGTCTTGAACTTACTATAAAGTATGAGCAAAGCTCATTGTTGAAGGCCTCATGGTAACATGTATTTGTAGAGACTTTTTCTCATGCACATTTAATCCATTGCTCTTCATTTCTTATTTCAGTTTTGGAAGGGTATGGCGTTACGAAATAATGCACAAAAAGGGCATTACGGCATTGCAAGTTAATCATGCGGAGGGAAAGCACTATATTTTAGTGTTATTAATAATTTTTTATTGTTTCCTTGTATAATCAATGACTTTTACGACTTTTTCAGATATTTCAAGAAACACACGAGACAGAAGTTATTTAATCGCGTATTTTATCTCCTTTAAAGATAAATTGGTAGAGGTACCTGGTGTTATTTTGAATAATAGTACTTCTCATTTTTATGCGTATTGATAACATATTGATAACATTTAAAAAAATAAGTGATCAATGCATACTCCTGATTGGATCAACATTCGAATTAAGCTCTTAGGACTGTAGTCACTTTGCTCAAATCAGAATTCGGGGAAGAGTCTAAGCACTGAAATGCGTTTATATTTTATTTTCTATATCCATACAAATAGTAATGTAATGGATTTTTCTTTTAAAGCAAGTGGGAACCGAGCCGTCAGTCAAAAAACTAACGATCATGGGACAAAAGCAACATTGGAGAAAACAGGAAACAGGGACATTACATAAATGTAAAAAAATGGATAACAGGAAACACCTACAATGGCTAAAAATTAAAATTACATGCCACAATCTGCTATGGAACTACACATGAAAAATACGAATAAGACAAAAAGACAAACGTAGGCAACGATAGGAACTCGGGACAGCCGGACTTGGTACCGGCACTGGCAAAAGCCAGCGGTAGGGTTAAACCGGTTTATGGGTACCCAAACCTCCCCTTTATCTGTCCCGTTTCCCTATAGTATAATAAGCATATGAATAAAACCCAATTCAGGTAGACTACTTACTCCATGAATCTTGAAAGGAAAGAAAAAACAATACGTAATTTTGAAAGATGGGTCAAGGAGGGGGGGGGGGGGTTCGCCGCTAAACTGCCGGCTAGCTGAAGGAGCCTAGTCCGCTGGTAGAACGCTGTCGCACTACGAAAGAAAAATTAAACCCAAAACTTCCCAAAGGGTTTGGTCAAGAATCATCATAAGTTTCAGTACACATCGGCAGTTTGGGACAGAAAAAAATATGAAAATAAATCCTTCTAACTAGACAGGTATATTGTCGAACAGAAACATTTCAATCACGTCTTCCTGTGTGTATTTTTCCTGTTATTCTTAGTCGTTTTGCACAAAAGTATGCTTGTCCTCTGCATGATTGAATTTTGTCATCACATGTACGAGACGAATGACTGAAAATCTACTTTGTTCCCTCGAGTGCCATAACCACTTTTGGTTCATATTTAAATTACGTGTCAGTCGATAACAAGGAAGCTGGTCGCTCATTAAGCTTATAGACACAAATGACACAATTCACATCAAAAAGAGGAAAGTGCTGCTAAAATAATGTTTTTTTAACACTATTTGGAAGAAATACTAAGTCATATCGATGTCCAACAAAAGAAATTGCTCAAGTAAAACACGTAAATACCTACTAAATAAAATAAATACCAAAGCTGCATGATAATCGGCAAATTTCGTTATGCTGTACACGTGTTTCAAGAAGTAACCTTTCATCAGCAGCATTAAAATCAAACAATATGGAAAGCCATAATCGAAAAGTAGTCAAAAAAGAAGTACTCATTACCAAAAATATCGAAATAGGAGGCCAATTCAGTACTAATTTGACTAAAAACATGAACCAAACAGCATTACAATGATACAGAAATGCTCCAAGTTCCACTAAATGATAACGCTTTGGTTACTATATATACACTGAGTATCAAAGCTTTACGAAATTCATTATAGATCGTTTTAAAACAGCATCAAGTAACTGTTCTACCATTTATTTATCCAATTAGCCAGTGCAAGAGTTGGTCATTACATTTCACGAAAAAAACATGTAAATAATCTGATGAAGTTTTAAATGAATTCAAACCAATAAGAACAAAAGATTCTTCTATCAGAGGAGCGACAAAGAAGTCATTGTAATGATTTATAATACTGGAAAACTTGAACATGAAATATTAATAGCTTATTAGAAAGCTGAAAGACCATGCTTTAAGATTATAATGGACGCAGTTGGGGAATTTGCCAAATCCTGCATCAAGCGTGAATCTGAAGTTGATGACATCAACACACGGCCAGAGTGGATAAAATCTATCTGGTCTTTAGTGTTATGAAGAATACATCAATTGAAAAATTGCGTACAGAATAGACCCAAATCTATCTCCAAAGACTGCGTCACGGTCTTTGAAGATAGATTTGGGTCAATGAAAGACTTTCATCCCTTCAGGAAAAGTATGTTGTCGTTCCAGCAGACAAAGCCGCAAAAAATGTTGTTTTCGTGTGTGTAAAAAACACTATTATGATTGCCTAATACAAGAACTTGGTGTTGATAGTACCTGACATACAAAAATATTACTATGTATAAAGATGAAATACTGGCAAATCGTAAATCGTTTATGACATCATTAAACATTTCTACCAACGATAATCTAATGATTTGCCTAGTTTGTACTGGACACCCAAACTTCATAAGTGCCCTTGCAAACAATGGTACATTGCCGGCTCTTCTAATTGTTCTACTTAAGAATTGTCCTTTATCTTAACTAAGATTTTCACTGCTGTGAAAGAGGGCTAGCAAAAATATTGTGAAACCGTTTGGTCAAGTAGTAGCATCAGTTATATGTGGATTCTAAAAAAAATCAAAAGATCTTTTCAACAACTTGAAAACCCAGTCACTTTCAAAGATCCATTCGTTTTTCTACACTCTATACTACTCTTCCTCATTCAAAATTGAAAAGTCGTTTGATTGATCTTATCAAGAACTCATTTACTTACAAAATAGTTAGAGCTTTAAATATATAGCCTTAGCATATACATCTACCTATTTTACTAACAAAGTACAGAAGGGTAACACAGGACTCTACACCAAAGAACAGAAAATCAGCAAGCTGGGATTTCTCATTGGCAACATATTTGTAAAGTTCGGAGGCAAGATATTCCAACAGACAGTCGGCATTCCAATGGGTACGAAGTGTGCTCCTGTCTTAGTCGACCTGTTTTTGTACACTGGCGAAACAGAATTTCTGCAAAATTTGTTCAAGCAAAATAAAATTAAAGAAACTAGATCCTTAAATTACTCATACAGATATACAGATTATTTCTTATCGCTAAATAATAGTAAATTTGCCGACTATATTCCATTAACATATCCACCAGATTTTGAAATAAAGGAGACTACAGACACTGACCATTCTGTTTCGTTTTTAGATTCGTAGTTTGACGGCAGTGGCAACTCAAGCACACGAATTTATGAGAAAAAGAGACGATTTCAATTTTGATATAGTAAATTTTCCTCACCTCAACATTAATATTCTGTCTTCCCCCAGCGTATGGAGTATATATTTCTCAATTAATCCATAATGCTTGATTATGTAGTATCTTTCAAGACACATACAGATGAACAACACGGACCCAATAAAAACTATGGGTGAGATCAGGTGTACCGGTAGAGTAAGCATCTCCTGCTTCTTATAAGACACCAAAAGGCTTTCTTTTTAAATCAGGGCTTTGATAAATGCAGATTAATACTATTTCTCAGAATATGTATTGGACGATATCCAGATATGATTGCTAAATATTCAATTCCTATTTCCAATTTTATTGAAGACGACGGTTTTGTTTAAGGTTTGGCTTCTTCTATTGAGGTTTGTCTTTACGTCACTTTGGTGTGATTTATGCACCGAACGACGAAAACATTTTACCTGTGTGACAAAAAGGCAATGCTTTGATTGGTTGATTGAATATTGTTAAACGTCTACTGAGCAATATTTCAGATATATCAAGACGAGAACAAGTTTGTTAATAAATAATTACTTTGGTGTATGGAAAGGGTCATGGGACAGGAAATTCTGACTGCCACTGGAAAAGCAGGGGGAAATCGAAAGGGACGGGAAATTTAGCCTTGCAGCCGCTCACCTACAGAACACTCAAAAAAGAGCTTGCTACAAGGGTGCTTTAACGTGCAGGAAGCGTGGCATTTCTTCCTACGCGTGGACCTGAGCTTACCTCCCGTTCGAAAGATGGGTTGTGTATTTATTCATCCCACACAACCACGGAATGGGTCCTATTTCTATATCCCGGCTTTCCCTAGGGGTCAGCCTCGTTTAGGAGAGGTCATACCCCTCAAGCGGGAGATACTAGGTCCTATTTCTATACCCCGGGGTTCCCTTTATGGGGGGCAATGTTTTGACAATGCAAAAATACCAAAGTTGCATATTATGGCTTTGACATTTAACACAAACTGGACAGACAGAAGCTATAGTTAGTCGTCATATAAGCAGGAGGCTGGTGCATCATTTAACCTGGTTTAACCCACCATTTCATTTATAAAATACCCGTTCAAAGTCATGAATATGACGGCTTACCTAAAATGTTCTGTGTTGGGTTGTGTTCTCGATACTGTCGCACGTTTTACGGATTTTCCTTACTAGTCTTTTACTTTTACTTTTACTTTTACTTTCACTTTTATTTGCTACTCAACACGTTTCCGACAGAATGACCCTTATGATTGCTATAGTTTTAAATCAGATCATGTAAGTCAAGCGTCGGTATCTTTTGTGTCAAATAGGTCATATAAATAGGTAAGTGTTGAAGCATGACTTCTTTTCGATGCCAAAAGAAAAAAAAAGCTGTTGTAAAATCGCAGCCAATCAACATACTCGAGACATAGCCATCAGAAATCAGATCATGTAAGTCAAGCGTCGGTATCTTTTGTGTCAAATAGGTCATATAAATAGGTAAGTGTTGAAGCATGACTTCTTTCCGATGCCAAAAGAAAAAAAAGCTGTTGTAAAATCGCAGCCAATCAACATACTCGAGACATAGCCATTCGGAGGGTCTTTGCGAAACTCGACCAATGTTGAAAACTATTGAATACACAAATATGAACCTCCGACTTTCTTTGATATTTCCAAAGTGGCCAGTCAAAAGTCAAAATTTTTTTGTGCCTTTAATTTAGAGTAGATTTGAATTAGCAGTGTTAACATATCTGTATCATCAGATTTAACTACGATTCTGCCATCCTATTGATGCTACTAAATATGGCAAAAAGTACAGAAAATGTCGAAGATCATTGTTGTATCTGCTTCCTCGTGATTACAATGCAGAGTAGGACAGTTAAAGACACCGTCGCTTGGTCTAAGAAATAACCAGCTAAATAGCAAGGGTTTAGATAGTGCGATTGAACCAAATTGAGACCGAAAGGGTGGCTAACCGGACTTAATTCTGAGACATGTCAGACAGGCAGACTGCATAACAAATTGTTTCGAGGTAATATTGAAGGTAGTATATTGCCCGAGAAATTGTTGGAAAGATGATTTGTTTGCATTGGAAGTCTAATTTTTCTTCATGCTGATATAGTGCAACCCTCTATGACTTGGGCAATCCAAGACACACCTTTACCTAACGTCCGTCTCACTCTTTCGCTGCTTTTAACAGATTGCCGAGGTGGTATCTGTCAAATATGTCTGCAATAGTTTCGCAGTGATGAAAAGTTTTCGATATTTGATGCATACTCCTGTGCATGCTCAATGACGTTATGCCTTTTCTTAAAAACTATGCTCTAATAACTAAATACCGAAGTTACTAAACAAGCACCATACAATCCATTATCATTGCAGATGGTGACTTTTCAAAGCGCATAAGCACTGAAGAGGAGCAAACTAATTCCTATAGCTTGTGAATCAATTCTACCTTAACAGTCGTCCTAATTGCGCCAAAAGTTTTAAGGAGTCCATTACTGCAGTATAAATGTGCACATGTAACAGGGGTTATTGTGTTTTATATGGCCATACGTTATCATAGATCGATCAAATTCGAAGTCAGAACCCGCACCCAAAATGAAATAGTCTGGTTCAACTTTGTGGATCGATGCCTATGCCGGTACATGTATACTGTTAGTCCCGAGGGTATTCACCAGCCCAGTAGTCAGTAATTCGGTGCTGACCCGAAAGCCGATTTGGAACCTTGCAATATCTAAATTTTGTGTAAATTTTGTTGGAAGGTAATGGGTATCACCCTCATGAAAAGCTCTGTTTTTAGTCGATTTTGGCTTTACATTTAGATTATATTGGTTATTTGTTCTCTTTCAGATTTTAAACATCTTTCAGTGTAGATTTTATCTACGCTGAAGAGACATAGGTTGTCGAAATGTGCATATGCAGAAACTTAATTCACAGTAACTTCGGTATTTAGTTACTTGAGGTGAATAGGAATAATGGATTCCCTTCTCGATTTCATTCGCAAAAACACCAAAGGTTCACTAAAGGTTTCTTGTACCTCCTTACTAGGTCATTCACATTATAACGACGAGGAGGTTCACTGTGCACTTGGGTTTCAAGTAGGGCTAACACTGTATAAGGGATAATGTAATGTTTCTCCTGGTGCCGTTCAAATCAACGCCTACTATTCACTACACATTTTCCTGCTAGCACAGTATTTTGAAAAAAAGTCTTTCGCCGGAGAATTGAAGGTATTGTTTCTATCAATAGTTTTAGTATTGATGTAGATGTCATCAATACCTTCTTGAACCGATGTGTCAATTTAAGGTACACCTTTTGGGACGTAGTATTCATTTTGAACTTTTGTTTCATTACCTGCAGCGCTAGTCAAAAACCTATGGACCTCGTCATATTTTACACAAAACCCATGGGAATTCAAATTTTCTTTAAGTGATTTCGAACCAAATTCATGATAAAGTTTAACTGCAAGGCTAAGGAAAAAGGAGTTATAACAGTTTTGCTGTTTGACACGGTACACTTGACAAGGACAGATAGTTTCCGTTGAATATCATCTGAAATATTTGAACCTGTAGAAACCTCAAGACATGTTTGTTTATCTAGTATCCAAGTAATTAAATAAAGTTAAGTAATTATTGGAACCGAACATTCTGATACTTCTCATGGCACTTCAATACGAACAAAAGACAAATCCCCTAATATATAAACCTTTTCATTTTCATTACGCAAAATAGGGCAACGCATAAAAGTTCCTTCCTACAAATACATGTATAATAACTTTGTCAATTGCAATATAACTCCACCCGGTATATGGTCCCATTTTATAATAAACAATAATTCATTTATTTTATTCATTTATTCTGGACTTAAATAAAACCGGAGATTTTATTATGTTATAAAAAATAGTTCATTTTATCCGAATAAAAGACATTTGGCATGAACATTTTTTTTCAAACCAAAAGATCATGTCAATATGGCTTCGACAAACGAGGTTTCTTACTGTCATCCAGAAGAAAGGATATTTGTAATTTATTTGGGATTACCGGATTTGGAAATATGGTAGCGTAACATTGATATATGCGATATTTTCTGTTGAATATATTGAGGAACAGCTAAACAGACGGTTGTTTACTTGTCAAAAATTGGATAACCCATCACTTGTGCATTCGGTCTCTGAGATGGAACACATTTCACGATTCATCTGAAATGGAATTTTCTGTATTCCATAGGACTTTCAAAGACACCACCAAATCAAATGGATCATTGTATGGATATTTACATATTATCATTGTATTTGAACAACATATTCTGGAGTTTCAAGGCTTAACGTCAAAAAAATGTTCGTGGGTTAATTGATAATTTATAATGTGTTTAACTCTGAGCATTTCTCGGATGCCACACAGCCGATTAGCA
This sequence comes from Modiolus philippinarum, assembly GCA_002080025.1. Lineage (NCBI taxonomy): Eukaryota > Metazoa > Mollusca > Bivalvia > Mytilida > Modiolidae > Modiolus > Modiolus philippinarum. Next base: position 95,746 of record MJUU01037849.1, read on the forward strand.
TCTTTGAAACGATTGAGGAACTAAAAAAACTTTCTGGTAAACGGTTTGACGGCAATGTAGAGATAACATTTGAATTGTTTGTAACGTGGGTGCTGTCGTCTGCACGATGCTCATCGAAATCTGCTTTTTAAATATCTCTGTCTCATTTATGGAGTAAGACACTGTCACTTTCCTCGTCGTTGTGTGAGATTTTGTTGCTCGCTTTCAAAATGTGCCACCACGGGCCGAACGTTTACAAATCAAACACAGATGTTGAAGTGATGTGTATTGCCTCCATTTTGTTTCGAAGGAATCGTGTCAATTTCAAAAATGTCAACCGTGAAATCTATACCTTGAAAATCATAGTATTAACCAATCAGATTACAGGATTAATGACAAAATACATTAGAATTTGTAGTACATAATTTAAGAAATAATTCATGGGCGCCGGTGGTTTGTTGGAGATTTACATATGGGTGGTCATTATTTTCGTTATTATTTTACCCAAAGCGTAGTGTAGCGGAGCGAGGGGTAAAATAAAAGAAAATATTGGGCACCAATATGTAAATCGACTACAAACCACCGGCGCCCATGAATTATTTCGATTCTAATATGTCATTTAATGATCTGAGTGGACCTATAGTGTATACGGTAACGACATTTACTGACATTTTTGTGCACAAAACGTATTGTGACGTCGTCAGTTTCAGCGTAAAGACTGTTGTGAAGTCGCTCATTATGTTATTGGAGATTTTCATATGGATAGTCGTCATGGTTTCCATTGTTCCCATATTAGAATATGTCGCAAATTGTCATTTGAAGCAAAAATTTCTTCATTCTCAATGAAATTACATTGTGTTGTCAAACTTGTCTATATATACATTTAGTGTCTTTGATATTATAAGAAAAATTAACGTGTTCATAAAAAGTAAATTACAAAAATGCCTACAATAAAGCCCCTATGCCATCGTTGTAAAATCCTCAACGTGCAATTTACTTGTTCGTGTATATATCATTATATAATTGAATAAAAATTATTAAATGATTTTGCATTTTCATTACCGTTTTACTGATATTTATCTATCGATATTGTACTTTGAACATTGGTAGTTTATCGCGTTGATGTACGGTATCCTAGAATAATGACAATTTTTCTAATTTCTGTACTAAAGTTGAACTTAATAACAAACTTTTTTGAAGTATAGTGATTCACTTAAAAGAACAACAAGTCCAATTCCATGAAGTAAGCTATGATCAGCTATGATTTATTTACACTTAATACAAACCTTCCACATGAATTGATTAAATTAGATTATTACAAAAATAAGTGAGAACCAAACCGTCAGTCAAAAAGAAACGAACAATCGAGGGACGACTTATTGAATGCTCTTTCAAATTTTCTTGTATGCAGTTTAATTGTTGTAATAAAAAAAGGGATTCTGCTCTTAAATCATTTACAAAAATTATTGATCCTGGACTTCCAATGACATGATTAAGGCACTGATTCTTTTGATAAATAACATATGTCTCCGTTCAGGCAACATTAGATATCTGCAGGTCACTGGAAATCCCATTAGGACACATTGTGCACCTCTCATTGCAGATCTTTTTTTATTCTATAGCGATACCAAATGATAACAGCAGGTTCTTTTCTTTTCAAGACTGTGGTCTGAGAGTTAGTAGTCTACCTATGTTGGCTTTTATTTGTATATTTGATATACTACAGGAAAACGTGAAAGGAGAGGTTTGGGTGCCAATAAAACAGTTTAACCCTATCGCTAGCTTGCTAGTGCTTGAATCGAGCCCTGTTACAACAAGATCTATCGTCATGTACGTTTGTCTTTTGTCTTTTTATTGTAGATTTTCTTGTGCAGTTTTATGGTTGATTTCGGCATGTGATACGATTTTTCGGCAATTGGAGGTGTTTTCTGATATCTTTTGTCCATTAATTTGTGTTACCGTATATCGGGCTTAGTTTGCAGGCAGAAAATCATTCGCTGTGTTTATAGTTCGCGTCGATATAATTAATATAACTAAATACCGAAGTTACTGTGAATTTAATTTCTGCATATGCGCATTTCGACAACTTATAATTCATTAAAATGGAAATTTTTTTTTTTAATTTGTTTCAAGCAAATTATTCAAACAATGGAAAATATGGTGAAGAATTTCGCCAATATTTTACAATGCCTTTGTATAAATTTGACATTAATTTTGTAATAAAGATGTGTTATAAAATACTACCTAAATAACCGAAGACAAAAATGATTGCGACAAATAGAATTCTTATGATATTAGAAGTCACGTTTATCATTATACTCAAAATGATTGATACAAATGTGATAACTGAAATCCCTAGGCAATTTTATCAAAATATGTTAAGCTAGTCTGATAATTAAAAAAAGTCTTAGCAAGCAACATGCATGTATTTCAATAATAAATGAACTTTCTTATAGAATGTCATGATCACCTATCTTGTAATTTATTTTATGTTTTACTGCTGTAGATATCAACATTTTTTATACTTATTTACATATTTGAAGTTTGACGATTTCCATGCAATATTTTTGGTGATTGTAATAAACATATTTCAAATTTTTAATATTTTATAATTTTCTCACATTTATAAACTTGATAATTTTTAATCGGTAATTTGTATGAATTTTCTTTGATCTACAGAGACTGATATTCTCACGATCACCTAACTGGATGATATCACGAAAATATCAGTTCACTGTAAAAGCGCACGTGCGGGTTGCTATACTGTCGTCATGTTTTGGTTCTAGGGTTTTGTCATCTTGGTACACGTAATACCTTGAATGAAAAGTATAAATTATTTCTAAGTTAGATTAATTATGCTAAAAATTAATTTCAGCTTATTTCTTTATATTATAGAGTTTTATTTATCATTTTGTGAATTACTGATAAAAGAAATACAAGACATTTTATTTTTGATTCGGACCTTATCATGGCGTAACGCATCAAGATCGTCCTAAAGGGCTTCTTGATACTGGCCGTGATTATGTCCGTATAAAATACTTTACGTATTTTACGAAAGGATATGGAGTAAATGAACATGAGACCATAACACATATGTTAACTCCAACTGCAATAATTTTAATGAGCTGTATGGTCATTTCGGAAATTAATTCCTCATCAGCAGCACTAGAACCCAAACAAAGGACCAAAAAGTCCTATATTCCATATTACTCAATCAAAAAAAGATATTCGACGTGGATGAAGCAAGAATACGTTGTAAACTAGTAGTATATTTTCGTCTTGTACAGGAGGATAAGACAAGAATTTCTAGTACCCCTAAAAACGGAATTAGCTTATCGTTTCAGTGAAAAATATTTTCTGTTTGTCTTTACTGACATTTGAAATGTACAGTTTTTTTTTTTTTTTTTTTTTTTTTTTTTTTTTTTTTTTTTTTTTTTTTTTTTTTTTTTTTTTTTGTTTATTTTTTTTTCTTTATCTGTTTTTATTTGTTTACTAATAATGATATTTGTTTAACTAAAAACTAATATAAAAGCGAAATCATGGACAGCTATTAAGATCAGCTTACTGTGAGTATTTAGGCCAATTTTTTAATTTATATTCCTATTCTAGTTCCTTCACCACTAAAACTGACCGTCATAAAATAGCTGAAATACTGCTTAAAGTGACGTTAAATCCCATATCAATCCATCAATCAATCAATCAATTCTAGTTCTGAAATGCGCCTATCTATGCTAATTGGTAATGCACAAATTGTTCTTCTGCAATTTAATTAACGCCTGTACAGACGTGTCGTGAAAACTCACGGATTGTCAATAACTCTTATATTACATTCATTTTATTGCTTATAAAAACAATCCCAAATGGCATATTATTGTCCTGTGAAAAGACATAAATTTATAATTCAGTTACAGTTTTACAGTGTTATGTTAAACGTTAAATTTATCCTTTTTCGTCATTATTCAGCTACTCCATTATGGTGTCTAGATTGTCACCATCTAATGCAACAGTTAGATTGTTTTGGCCATCAATATCAATTATCAAACAAGATGTACACTGAGAATGACGTAATCAAGATGTTGGAATTTTTGATAGATAATATTTTTGTCGAATTTGGAGGTCGTGTTTTTCAACAGACAATCGGGATTCCCATGGGAAATAACTACGCGCCACTTTTAGCTGATCTCTTCCTTTTTTTCGTATGAGGCAAAGTTTTTACAATGGCTTACACAGAAAAAACAAAAACATTTAGCCCAGTCCTTTAATTTCAGCTTCCGCTACATAGACGATGTACTTTCTCTTAATAATCCAAAATTCAAGGAATATTTACACCCAATGAGCTTGAAATTAAAGAGACTATGGATACACCTAATTCAGCTTCGTATTTAGATCGTTTAATTTACATTGACGAAAATGGACGTTTGAAATCTAAGCTGTATGACCAAAGTGATGATTTTAACTTCCCAATTGTGAACTATCCCTTTCTGAGCGGCAATATACCTACCTCTCCAGCCTATGGAGTGTACATTTCACAGTTGATTCGTTACTGTCGGGCATGCAGTTTATACAGTGACTTTTTAGTTAGAGCAAAAACATTGTCACAAAAGCTGCTTAGTCAGGGATTTGTTCAGCCTTTGTTACTTTCATCCCTTCAGAAATTCTATGGCCGTCACCATGACATCATTGACAGATATGACGTGTCTGTGTCCCAAATGAAAACGGACATTTTCAGCTATAGATTTCACGTCTTCACGGATTTGACATAATCGGATTTGACTCAACCCTGGATTGACTCACTGATAGTGTGACGGGTGCCGCTAGCGGAGCAGGACATGCTTGCCCTTCCGGAGCACCTGATGTCACTCCCGGTTTTCACTGGAGTTCGCACTTTGAGTGCCAGTTATTAATGTTATCTTTTTATTTCCGTGCATTGTAGCTGTCTCACGTCCTTGTTTTGTCTTTGTTTTTATCTGTTACCGTTTTTGCCATGTCTTTTGACTTCGATTTTTGTAGTCATCGCTTCCTTTGTTCCTTCGGTATTCTACTGCCGTTGTTTTATCATATTCTCTTATATCATAGTATGATTTTATGGGAGTTCACACTATGAGTCCCTTAGTTCTTAATGTTATCTTTTTATTTCCGTGCATTGTAGCTGTCTCACGTCCTTGTTTTGTCTTTGTATTATCTGTTACTGTTTTTTGCCATGTCTTTGGACTTCGATTTTTGTAGTCATCGCTTCCCTTGTTTCTAAGGTATTCTACTGCCGTTGTTTCGGTTGTAATAAGTACATTGTAGCTTCATAATTCTGTAAGGTAATAGGGTCTGTAAGTCTCGTCATGTGAAACCGAACAATCACGATAAAATTGCAATTTGAAATCGAATCCCGCCAAAATATGACGTTGCAGGATTTTGACGTCCTAATTTTTTGCTTGGAACGCCATATTTTCTTTTGCTAAAAATGCAACTTCCAAGTACGAATTATGTACCCGGAACTTCCAAATTGGAACGAGACTTACAGACTCTATTACATCGATTATTTTCAATTTGGTCATAAGTGTCGTAAAAAAATGCACGCGAAAGTGAGTGTAATATTACACGTCAAGAGATTTTTTTTCACCAATATTGATTCTTTACTCTTAAAAGTTACATTGAAAGTATTTTACATACAATAAATACCCAAATTGCATAAAAACAGTATTTCGTTAGGCTGTACAAGTATTTCAAGGAGTAACCTCTCATCTGCAGCATTGAAATCAAACAATATGGAAAGCCATTATCCAACAGTAATAAAAAAAGAAGTACTCATTAACAACATTATGGAAATAGGAGGCCAAATTAATATTTATTTTAATGGAAGCATACTAACAGCTATAATGACAATGTTTCTCGTAAATAAGTTTGTTTTTTTTTCTCTTCTTCTTTGCAATTAAGACGCTATTCTACCAGATTTAAATCTTCAGTAAAAAGTGTTTGTAATCTTGCTATATTCTATTCTTGAATTAAGATCAGAGTTTTTACCTTTCTTCTAGAAATAGTGCAATTACACATCTTGCTCTCGTGCTTATTCTCGTTCCCCTAGAGCCAGTAATAATTCTCCTTGGTTTTAGAGCATTGTTTACTTAATGTTCTCGAATATTCGTATGATGTTAGGGTAGGGGAAATGAAACACTTCAGCCATCCGGTAATTTTTTCTGGACTATTTGATTAAATTTGTTTAGCAAAAGTGAAAGATGAAGTAGCTGTCCTTTTAAATTGAAAAAAAAAACAATTGCTGAAAATTAAGAATGGTTTCACCGGCATAACCGAAAATGTAGTGTACGTATGAAAAAAGAAAGGAAATTGGGTAAATGTCAAGGAGACAACACCCCATATCCAGGTAAAAACGACCCAAAACAAAGCATCTAGGGGTCACCGTACGGTCTTTAACACAGTGAGGAACCTCACATCAAATAGCAAGCCCTAAATGGCCCCAAAAGGGGTTTATTTGTAAGCTATGTGTTGGAGAGACTAGCCGACGATTGGGTTGTCGTTTTGGTTAACATATAAGTTCGGTAAAAATCAACTTGACTGCCAAGTCGGCAATCATTTTTGTCTTCCTGGACACAATCGACATGATCTTCAGGTCACAAGTCTTACTGTAGTTAGGGATGTCGTGACCATGGACAATACCATACTATAAAAGGAACTCAATATACATATTTTTGAGGTTGTATAAAATGTCCAATCTCAACTTCCCGAAAATGATCTCACTCCCCGCCTTTGTTTTGCTTGAACACTGAAATGAAACTAATTCCTTTCATAACATAACTGCATTTTTAAAATATCATTTTTTTCCGTTGGTTAATTTTAACTTCGGTATTTTGTTATTTTATTGTGCTTCGAGATCCAGGCAGGGGTTATTGTTTGTAAGATTCGAATGAAATATGCAAATTTCAAATTTTTCTTCAAATACGTAAATTAATATTTCTAATTCAAATTCTCGTAATGATTTTAAATGTGATAACGACTTTCTCAAAAGGGTCGAAATGCTATTTTCTTTATTCCCTGCTGGCAATTTCAAATGAGATATCGTTGTAATTTTGTATACGCTATGTTCTTCTACATCTTTCCTAATTTGCTTAAACTTTGTTATCGACTGAGATTGTCTCGTATGTAAACTACTTATACGTAACTTGAATATAAACCAAAAGTGGTAACGACACTTTAGGGAATAAAATGGATTTTCAACAATACGTACTGTTCATGTGATAATATTATATTTAATAATTCAGTGTTATGTGTAGTATAATTATTTTACAATAAGGCATGATTTCTGTGTTTTAACACAATACCGAAATTAAACAATAGAAATTATCAAACGTTTCAACCTTCATCGCATCGTGATGTTGTAACGGTGAACATTTCTTAAAGGAAGACTACTTAGACTTATGTTTTTACTACTTAGACTTATGTTTTTACTTTAGACAGTGTTTTACCAGCAGACTAGGCTCCTTGAGCTAGCCAGCAGTTTAGCAGCAAGCACTCCTCGACCAATCTTTCTAAATTATGTTTTGTCTAGTCTTTCCTTTTCAAGATTGTGGTCTTAGAGTTAGTGGTCTACCTGTTTTGGGTTTTTCTTATTTGTTTGTGTATCATACTTTAGTGAAACGGGATAGAGAAAGGGGAGGTTTGGGTACCCATAAATCAGTTTAACCCTACCGCTGGCTGTAGCTAGTGCCGGTTCCATGTCCGGCTATCCCGAGTTTCTATCGTTATCTATGTTTGTCTTTTTTCATTTTATTGTTTTTCTTTTGCAGTTTCCTGGTTGATTTTGACATGTGATTGTAATGTTCGGCCATTGTAAGTGTTTTTCGTTAATTAATAAATAAAATGGGTCAATAACAAAATTATCAAACAGGGTTGTCAAGAGCCAAAGTGCAAGAGGTAGAAAGACAAAGCAGGTGGAAAACCACCGGATCAGTGCTCGAACGCATAGGTCCGGACTTGGTACAGGCATTCAGGCGCTAAACCTCCCATTCGACTGTGGTAGTGTCCGGTAGCAACTCAACAGTAAATGCTATTTAAAGGTCGTAGACTGTTAAAAGAAATGATCATCCCAGTACTAAGCAAAAACAGAATCTTGAATCAGTGTTTGGAACGAAACTTTAAATTTTTCATCAATGGACTGATATCTGGGAAAGCACTTTCTTTCTAACGATCGTATGTAACATTTTTTTTTTATTCTGATTGATCGGATATGTCAAATGTGTTTTTTTCCTTTTTATGAGCATAAAATCTACTAGTAAGCGAGCGTAGGGGTGTTGCCTTAAAATTTTCGCTACCGGAAATGAGAAAAAAATTTGGTGTACCCTGAAACCAAAAGCGTTAACGTGAATTTAGGAAATAGGACAGTTTAGGTAAATATCAAATCTTAAACTCCTACCTTTTAATTGCAAAATTAACCGATGCACCTACTTTTTTAATTACCATTATATTTAAATAATTATTTACAACCGTTTTGATTTGAGATTAATCGTCACGTGATCAAATCAAATCTCGACTGATCGTAATTTTATTTGCTTAAAAAATAAACAGAAACAACGTTTGAAAAATTTCATTTAAAATCATAAAAATCTGTTGGAGTTTAACTCTCGATTCCTTTCTGTAACTTTGTCCCTACGAAGATAACGATCAATGCTTAGGAACCAGTAGGGAAACCAGTTTGTTGATGCCATGTAGAACGTAAGCAGACGATGAAAGGAGGAAGGTTTGGCAATTTTTTCATTATTTGTGGACATTGCATTCATAAATAAATCAGGACATTAAGTACACGGAATGTGAAATCGTTGCACACAAACTCTAAACACTAGTGTGCTTACCGTACGTGCATAATTTGCCTTTGTCAGCTTAAAATGTTGTGCACTGGTGATGAACTTTTTCCCCATCATGTAGTTCTCAAAGACGGGGAATAAAAGTACCACAAGTGATAAATGACCAAAAAACTTTGCCAGCACAAAAGGTAATGCTACTCCAATCTGTTCAAGAAAATAGATGGTCTTGGCACTAATTTTCTTCCCTACCTGTCAATAACAGTTTGTGCATTTTCAATGTTCATTAAGAAATGCATAAACTGTTATTGACATTGAGATATGCATAAGCTGTAATTGTCATTGAGAAATGCACACACTATTATTGACAAGCGGAGAAGCTTATTATTTGGCAAGGGTAATTTTTTCTGCTTCCAAATGAAATCGCTAATGGCTGGAGTTGAGAAAACTATATGTTATGGAATAGGGAGTCAACAGGGTAAACACAAATAATTATATTGATTCAAACAAAGTAAACTTAGAATAAAGCAGTCAATCAGTGTTTTTCGTGATTTTGTTTAAAATATATGAATGATAGGTAACATATGTTGTTAACAGAAATTGACAAAAATATTCATATTACGGAAAATCAAACATAAAAATGTTCTCACAGCATTGATCAATCATCCCACAGACAAACAATTCCAATTTTACATGGTTTATGTAGTTATTTCTATTTTCTGTTTCTGTGTCTGTCATGAAATTATGGCCAAGTTAGCTTAAATTTCTCGGACTTTATAAAATCCGAGCTAAGGCCTTTTGTAAAATTGAAACATGTGTTTTCATTATGCAACGTGTTGAAACAAAACACACTTCACAGTAAATCACTTGCATTCAAAACATGAAATTTATTATAAATGGAGCATAATCGCGAGTTTACATTTTGGAGTCGGCCCCTATACTGTTGAACCATTTCACTTTTTGGTTATACCTTGCATGATCTAAGCTATACATGTTTCCAAAATTCTGGAGTCTTATTATTCCATACCCTATACCTACCTTATAATACATGTAATATTGCTGAACTTCTCATGCACTGCCGGGGTACATAAATTGGTGGTTCAGGGGGGTTTCAGGTGTATTGTCACAATTAGTGGATTGTTACAACTGGATTTATCCTTATGTTTATTATTTGAGAATTCCGAATACACCGAATCCCGGGACCGAATGACACATCCTGGTTTTTCGTTTCCCGACTCCATCTTTCTGTCGGGTAAATCGAGTCATCGACACGACAATATTGATGTCCAGATTTAGTTTGGAACTAAGAACCTAGTTCAAAAATAGTGTAAGTTTTACTATATTCTCATTATATTTGGATGAAGATCGATCTAATTAACGTTACTTCACAACAGATTATTGTGATTATCAGCTGTACATGTTGATTGCATAATTTGCTATAAATGTCGACTTTAACGGAATATTCATCTCACACAGAAACGTACAACTGTTGGTTATAATTATATTTACAAGTTTCAACAAAGTATTTAAAGTTTTCGTGTATTATTTCCGTCTAAAAGAGGAAGATAAACAACCGTTATTCAGTTGCATAATTCGTATAAATATAGAATGTACGACAACCAATTAGCGACATTAGTAGTAGTATATAGGGACAGTTCACCTCACATTTGTGGTGGTAGTGCTGTGGTGGTGCCAGAAGTGACGTCACCGGAAGTGACGTATACCGGAAATGACATGACAGAAGTCATGTGACCGGAAGCGGAAGTCACGTGACCGGAACACGAAGTGTTATTGTTGCGCATGCGCAACCGGAAGTAAGTATGTATCTACTGTAAGTAGCCATATTGACCGATAATGACGTGTTGGAACAACACGTGACACCGTAGGGGTGTTGTGTTACCTTATTATATGAGGCATGCGCGACCGGAAGTGGGCGTAGCCCCTGTTGTAGACCGGAAGTCAGGTATGTTCCCTAGTCGGAACGACTCGGGCATGGTCTTTCGGATGTTTTTATATGTTTTTCAATGGTATTCTTTATATTTTCTTACCTTTTCATCCAATGTTTAGTAATTTCTCCCTTGTCTCACCGTTTTTATTGTTGGTATACCTTTTCAACCCCTTTTTCAGTATTGTTCTTTGTATTTCCTTCTTTTTCATCCAATTTCTAGACTAATGTCTTCTTGTCTCACCCTTGCTTAATATTATAATAGCTTTATAACCCTTTTTATACCCTTTTCAGTATTGTTCTGCAATCCAATGTTTAACCTAATATCCGGGCGTTGTCAGACAGGAATTATCGTTGTATTTCTGAGGGTGTCCTCTATCCCGTCCGCGTTCATCGTGGCCATTCAAATTGTTGTTAAGCACCTTGTTGGTTGCTAGGTGTCTTCTGTCGCGTCCGCGTGCATCAAGGGACATAACTCTTGCTAGTTATTTTCCCGCCATTTTTTTTAAAATTTGTTGATTTCGCCCGAGGCTTAGGCGAGATAACTTGTGATTTATTGATGTTTGTGTTAGTTTATATCTATGTTTACCAGTATTAAATACGACTCACGAGTACGTTTTTTATGTGCTCGCGTGCTCATTTCACTATATTGCTGCTGCTGCTGCTGTGCTAGGTCGATTTTGCTTTTGCTGCTGCTGCTGCTGCTTCTAGCTTAGAAAAGAAAAATTCAAAATGTGAATTTTGTGTGAATCCAGCCATTATCTACTGAATCCATAAAATGTCACCCTGCGTTTCACCAGACTTTTGATTGGCTATATCTGCATATTTATAAGCTGTCTCACCCCTTCTTCCCTATCCCAACTGTCTTTGGTCTATCCTTTACGTAGATTTATTGTCTTCGATCGATAGTGGGCCATAATCCAATACTGTAGCAAACTATTTCTTATCTATAGCATACTTCTAAGCCTCTCTAGAATCATAGTCCTCTTCTTCTAACAATCGCTGAACTGCAATTTGATTGTTCAGTATTCTGTACACCTTCAATCCATTTTGTCCCAAAACACAGCCGTTTTAATGCAATACTTTTATTTAAATGATATTCCTTATTAAATGTCTAATTATATTTTTAACACTTACCATGTTTCGTTCTATCTTAAATACGAGTATACTTTTAGCTGTGCTCGCGCGCTCATTTCAGTATTCGGTGGTGGTGGTGGTGGTGGTGGGATAATAGGCTTTGTTGTGGTGGTGGTGTTGGTGGCAGCGGTGCTGACAGTGGTTTTCGCGGTAGTTGGGCTTTTCTAATGGATGATAATTGTGTTGGTGAGCTTCTTCAGTTATTGATTTTCTTGGAACTAAGCAGTGTTCTGTCTGTAGCATAAGAGAAATACATTATTTGTTCTGAGAGGTACAATGAATTTATCTAATGTTGGAGACAGAACACTGCTTAGTACTACTATTAGATAACAAATAGCGTTTGGGTTAGGGTTAGTGTCAGTGCTAGGATTACGGTTAGATTATAGATAGGGTTAGAGTTAGAGTATAGATAGGTTAGGGTTATATTATAGATAGGATTAATTTATGGTTAGGGTAAGTGCATGGTAAGGGTTAGGGTTAGATTATAGATAGGATTAGGGTTAGATTAAAGATAGGGTTAGGGTTAAATTATGGTTAGAATTAGGGTAAAATTGAAGATAGGGTTAGGGTTCAAATATGTTTAGGGTAAGAGCATTGTAAGGGTTAGGGTTAGAGTATAGATAGGGTTAGGGTTTGATAATAGATAGTGTTAGGGTTAGATTAAAGCTAGGGTAAGTGTTCAATTATGTTTAAGGTTAGGGTTGGACTATAGATAGGGTTAGGGTTGGTGTATAGATAAGGTTAAGGTTAGATTAAGGTTATTGTATTTTTTTCTTTTCTAAGCTGGAAGCAGCAGCAGCAGCAGCAGCAGCAGCAGGGGCACTATTACCCTAGAGCAGCAGCAGCAG
>MJUU01037849.1:108685-141957 GCA_002080025.1 Modiolus philippinarum
CTGCCACCAACACCACCACCACAACAAAGCCTATTATCCCACCACCACCACCACCACCACCGAATACTGAAATGAGCGCGCGAGCACAGCTAAAAGTATACTCGTATTTAAGATAGAACGAAACATGGTAAGTGTTAAAAATATAATTAGACATTTAATAAGGAATATCATTTAAATAAAAGTATTGCATTAAAACGGCTGTGTTTTGGGACAAAATGGATTGAAGGTGTACAGAATACTGAACAATCAAATTGCAGTTCAGCGATTGTTAGAAGAAGAGGACTATGATTCTAGAGAGGCTTATAAGTATGCTATAGATAAGAAATAGTTTGCCACAGTATTTTTTGTGGCCCACTATCGATCGAAGACAAGAAATCTACGTAAAGGATAGACCAAAGACAGTTGGGATAGGGAAGAAGGGGTGAGACAGCTTATAACTATGCAGATATAGCCAATCAAAAGTCTGGTGAAACGCAGAGTGACATTTTATGGATTCAGTAGATAATGGCTGGATTCACACAAAATTCACATTTTGAATTTTTCTTTACTTAGCTAGAAGCAGCAGCAGCAGCAACAGCCAAATCGACCTAGCACAGGAGCAGCATCAGCAGCAGCAATATAGTGAAATGAGCACGCGAGCACATCAAAAAACGTACTCGTGAGTCGTATTTAATACTGGTAAGCATAACTATAAACTAGCAAAAACATCAATAAATCACGAGTTATCTCGCCTAAGCCTCGGGCGAAATCAACAAACTTTTTTTTTAAAAATGGCGGGAAAATAACTAGCAAGAGTTATGTCCCTTGATGAACGCGAACGTGATAGAAGACACCTAGCAACCAACAAGGTGCTAAGCAACCCTTTGAATGGCCGTGATGAACGCGGACGTGATAGAAGACACCCACAAATAAAATAACTAGAAAAGATTATCTCCCTTAGTTAAAAAATGAACGCTGACCTGAAAGAAGACACCCACAGATCAACAAACAATGACAACTTCCGAAAACATCCAAAAGACCACGCCGGAGACGTTCTGACTAGTGAACATACCCGATTTCCGGTCTACAACAGGGGCTACGCCCACTTCCGGTCGCGCATGCGTCATGGACTAAAGTCAACCGTGACCCTTGCAGGGTCACGTGTTGTTGCAACACGTCATTTCCGGTCAATAGGCCCGAATATGGCTTCCAATAAGACCACTTCCGGTTGCGCATGCGCAGAAAAAACACTTCGTGTTCTGGTCACGTGACTTCCGCTTCCGGTCACGTGACTTCTGGTCACGTGACTTCCGGTCTACGTCACTTCCGGTGACGTCACTTCCGGCTCCACCACGCTCCACCACCTCAAATAATAAGCGAACTGTACTCATATACTACTGACATTTAAATACATCCAGATTTAATTATGGAACACTTATTCCGTGTATTACAGAAATTCTACTGGATTCTTCCATGAATATACCGGAACTCCATGTATAATATTACACAGACACACGTCATATTTGTGTTTATTTATGCAAATTATTGTGTATTTAAATATGTTGATATTCTACTCATAATTACGGTAGCCTAAGATGACTATAAATTCTCATTATTTTGGACACATAACTTATGATTGTTAATTATTGTATTTTTCAGGTTTTCACCAATTTGTTCACCGGCTAATTAAAATAGTTGATACATTGGGTTTTTATTTTGAATTGGGCCAACGAACTAGGTTTAGCTCGCTGAGTCCGGCTCAGTACAGTAAAAACACTTGAACCAGCCCGTGTTCCAGACCTCATTTGGACTACTGGTAGCACCGTTCCTGCTGCACGCAACACAGTTACAGGACACCGTTTCTTCCTGTTCCCGGACAGAAGACAACACAATCACTCAACTACGGTAACACCGTTCCTGTTCCAGGCGACAAGCTACAACTGGATTAAACAACGTTCATCATGAGTGTAAATCCCACTGATATGCCCGAGGAAGCCATTTCAGCGGTTCCGGACACCAGGGTCCAGAAACTTACAGAGAAAGGGCAAGAACAGTATTCACAGACATGTGACAAATATTGTCAAAACTTAGAACATTTATGGACAATGCTTCACGCCCTGCTTCAAGAAGCAGCCGATCCTCCCTCTAACTTATGGGACCAGTTAGATCTGGGTCAAAGCATTGCACAAGCAAACACCGGGTACCAGAAACAACTCAGGGCCTATAAGGACTTCCTGAAATCAAGCAGGACAGAAGACAGCAAACTTGAATTTGAAGCGAGCGCAACATTGTCAGGCTTCCGGCAACAAAAGATAGATGCCGCTCTGTGTAATCTACAGGTCTACAGGAAACAAGTCAAGCTCTGACGCCTAAGAAAACACCAAAGGCACCTAGTAGCAGCTCATTGTCCCACAATAGTAAATACAAATCACAAGGTGGGACGTCTACACGTACAGACGCCTCTAGTCTGTTGAAACGAAAGAAAGCAAAAGCTGAAGCTCTCAAAGCAAGTCTAGCCTTTGCAGAGAAGCAGGCCGCTTTGTCAAAACAGGAAGCCCTGTTAGAAGAATCTACAGCTCGTCAAAGGGCTGAAATGGAAGCAACTACAGCTCGTCGAAAGGCTGAAATGGCTGAGATGGAAGCAACAGCAGCTCGGAAGAAAGCCGAGTTAAAGGCCGACCAAACATTGCTAGAGGCAAGAAAAGAAGCTGTCATGGCAGAGACTGAGGCCAAGATCCTGGATGACGATAGTAGTCAAACAGGAGGATAGTGAAGACCAGCGAAGTCAGTTGCCCATAGGGGAAGCAGACCCGCTACAACGGGTTAACGATATGTTGAAGAACACTCCTTCAATGTTTCAAATGAGGAGGCACAAAATATCCCGTCAGTAGTATATGGGACCTCCAGACAGCAGGAAGTTGCGTCAACTCCAACAGTAGTATATAGAGCACCAGATGTAACATCTACTCCAGCTTATGCTGGACCACCTCGAAGATCTCAGTCTGTTACATTTCAGCTTAACAGAGATGCACCAGCATTTGAACCATCATGTCAGCACTTATCACGTGACATGCCAAGTTCACAAGCAGTAAACCTGGAGGATGACAGGACTGTAAACCAGACTTCAGATATAACCAGATTCCTTCTCCATAAGAAAATACTATTATCTGGTTTTACTAATTTCAACGACCGTGCTGAATCCTACTTTGTGTGGAAAAATAGCTTCAAGTCAGTTGTTGATGAAGCCAAAGTGTCTGACTCACAACAGTTAAACCTCCTAGTTAAATGGCTAGGAGTTGAGTCTTCAAAACAGGCTGAAAGTATAAGGAGGTCATGTGAAAACCCCACTGAATGTCTCAGATTGCTGTGAGATCGTTTAGATACCAGGTATGGATCCCCTGAAATGGTGGAAGCTTCACTAGTGAATAGACTGGGGAACTTTCCAAAATTAACAAACAAGGACAGTGCACGTCTGTATGAGTTGTCCGATTTATTGTCGGAGATAGAACACATCAAACAGAATCCTAAATTCCAGTCACTTCTGGGATATTCTGATTCGTCATCTGGGATAAGGCCAATCGTCAGTAAGCTCCCTTATGGACAAGAAAAATGACAACAAGAGCTTATAAGACGTCACATAATGTACCATTTCCGCCATTCACAGAATTCTCCAGATTCATTCGGGAAATGAGTATAATTAAAAATGATCCCGGATTCTGTTATGAACAAGAACAGCAAACAACTCAACAGTATTCTGGAAGAAAACCTCCCGTGGCCAAAATCCGGGTAGTATCTCACAAGACTGAGGTCGACAGATGTCAAGACAAGCCCAGTCAAGACATTGGGGACACCCTGCCCCAGTGTACAGAGAACGGAACACCAGACAGGTGCGTCATACACAACACAAGACATTCAATGTAGAGGATTCAAATCAAAATCTATTGAGGAGCGGAGAGATATCCTCAAACAAAACAACCTATGTTTTAGGTGTTGCGCCTCTACAACCCACAGGAGCAGAGACTGCAAGGCGAAGATCTCCTGCAGAGACTGCGGAAGCAAACAACATACCACTGCCTTACATATATTTAGACAGACATCTTCAGTTGGCCCCGCACAACATCACGGCGGGGAGACTGTGCAACAGAACGGCGGGGAGACAAGTGATGCCAACAGTACTGACAGAACAGTAAACTCATCTTGTACAGAGATCTGTGGAAATAACACATGCAAATCATGTGCCAAGATCATCCCTGTCAGAGTACATCATAGGGACAACCCCAGCATAACCATTGAAATGTATGCAGTTCTTGATGACCAAAGTAACAGGTCAATGGCATCACCAGAGTTTTTCACACTCAACATTGAAGACCAACCAGAAAATTATACCCTGACCACTTGTTCAGGTCGTATTGCCACCAGTGGCAGAAGAGCAAAAGGATTTACAGTCCAATCTTTACACTGACATGAAGAGTTAGAAATGCCAGTTTTGGTAGAATGTGATTATATTCCAAGCAACAAAGACGCAATCCCGTCACCAGATTCTGCCAAACACTTTCCACATATGAAAGATATAGCTGGGAGAATCCCGCAAATCAAAGACAGCAGGAAGATAATGCTGCTCATAGGAAGAGACCTTCCCGAAGTCCACCATGTCTTAGATTATAGATATGGGCCACCTGGATCACCCTTCGCCCAGAAATTAAGACTGGGCTGGGTAGTCATCGGAGAAATCTGTCTAGACTATCAACATGCAACTCCAGACTTATCTGTGAAGAAAACATTTGTCTTACCTTCTGGCCAACCTACGACACTAAGACCATGCGAAAGTAAAATTTGTGTACGGGAACAAGATCCTGCTTGTTTCAATACTGCAACTAAAACAGTAGACATTCCAGAATATGATATCTTTGCTAAGACAAATGATGACGACAAACCAGGAATTTCGTATGAAGATAAAACATTTATGAAACAAATGGACAACCAGTTTGTAAGAGACTCCACAGGCAGTTGGGTATCTCCGTTACCCTTTCGGACACCAAGACAACGACTTCCAAACAACAGGCAACAAGCTGTTAAAAGAGCAGAATTCCTCGAAAACAGTCTGAAGAGGAACGCTCTCAAAAGAAAACATTTTATATAGAGTTCATGTCAAAGATATTAGACAACATGTTGAAGTTGCTCCGCCATTGCAAGAACGAGAAGAATGTTGGTATTTACCGTTGTTTGGAGTACACCATCCCAAGAAACCTCAGCAGATCAGGGGTGTGTTCGATTCCTCGGAATATCCCTCAACAGTGTTTTGATGTCTGGTCTAGACCTATCAAACAGCTTACTGGGAGTCCTGATACGTTTCAGGAGAGAGATGGTTGTTGTTACTGCTGATGTTCAGCACATGCTTCACTGCTTTGTAGTGAGAGAGGATCACAGAAACTACCTAAGATTCCTATAGTATAAAGACAGTGATATAGATAAGGAATTTATAGAGTACCGAATGAGAGTTCATGTCTTCGGCAACAGCCCATCCCCAGCAGTGGCAACGTTGGGGCTACGCAAGACAGTACAGGCCGCAGAGCCAGAGTACAGCCAAGATGTTACAAATTTGTGACTAAAGACTTTTATGTTGATGATGGATTAATATCATACCCAACAGCAGAAGAGGCCATCAAAGTCGTCAGAGACACACAAGCAGCATTGAAGAAATACGGAAATCTCCGTTTGCACATGTTTGCATCCAACAGTGCGGAAGTTATGTCTGCATTTCCAATAAATGATTTAGCTACAAACTTGAAAGATTTAGATTTTGAAGCCAACAATAAACCACTCCAGCGTAGCCTTGGATTAATATGGGATGTCAACACAGACATGTTCCTATTCCAGTTATCGCTGGACACGAAACCTATAACAAGACGAGGTGTATTATCTACGGTAAACGGCATTTATGATCCACTTGGATTCTTAGCCCCACTGATCATCCATGGGAAGCAGATTCTACGAAAACTGACTTCAATCACAGTTGATTGGGACGAACCAGTCCCAGATGACATTGCACCAGAATAGGAACTGCAAGAACTAGAAACTTTAAATGATAGTGAGATTCGTCCTCGTATTTCTCCAGGGATTTATGTTGCCAAAACACTCGCAACGCCTGATAATCCTAACATAGATACTGAGAGATCCCAGCACTTCTCAGACTGGAGTGCCCTTATGCATGGAATGGCATTCCTGAAACGTTCGTCCCGTCTACAACTGAATGGGAGTTCAAAGCTTGAACCTGACAACACTTCACTTCAAGAAACAGAAGACCTCAATATCTCATCACTACAACGTGAACTTTATGAAGAAGAATTAGACTGTACAAGTCACAAGATACCTATTGGCAAAGCAAGTTCAATTGCCAATCTCAATCCGCTTTTGGATGAAAAAGGACAAACTTTTCCAGATACTTCTCCGGATATTCACGTTACAAGTATATTCATAACTACAAATAATTCCTTCGTAGGAAGAGGAAGATTCCAGCTCTTCTTTACCTGGATATCGCTATATTCTTTTTTACCGTATTTATGGTTCATCTGTGAATTCAAGATCAGTTAACGATCACCGAGATAATTTTTCTGGTGGAAGATTGTATATAAAGTGTGAATAATTATATTCAATGAATATTTTGAATGTATAGTAAGTTTCTGTTGTTTATTTAAAAGAATAGTGATATCAAGTAGATATCAGACGGGGAGTGTATTGTCACAATTAGTGTATTGTTACAACTGGATTTATCCTTATGTTTATTATTTGAAGATTCCGAATACATCGAATGCCCGGGACCGAATGACACATCTTGGTTTTTCGTTTCCCGACTCCATCTTTCTGTCGGGTAAATCGAGTCATTGACACGACAATATTGATGTCCAGATTTAGTTTGGAACTAAGAACCTAGTTCAATAACAGTGTAAGTTTTACTATATTCTCATTATATTTGGATGAAGATCGATCTAATTAACGTTACTTCACAACAGATTATTGTGATAATCAGCTGTACATGTTGCTTGCATAATTTGCTATAAATATCGACTTTAACGGAATATTCATCTCATACAGAAACGTACAACTGTTGGTTATAATTATATTTACAAGTTTCAACAAAGTATTTAAAGTTTTCATGTATTATGTCCGTCTAAAAGAGGAAGATAAACAACCGTTATTCAGTTGCATAATTCGTATAAATATAGAATGTACGGCGACCAATTAGCGACATTTAAATACATCCAGATTTAATTATGGAACAGCAATTCTACTGGATTCTTCCGTGAATATACCGGAACTGCATGTATAATATTACACAGACACACGTCATATTTGTGTTTATTTATGCAAATTATTGTGTATTTAAATATTTTGATATTCTACTCATAATTACGGTAGTCTGAGATGACTATAAATTCTCATTATTTTGGACACATAACTTATGATTGTTAATTATTGTATTTTTCAGGTTTTTACCAATTTGTTCACCGGCTAATTATAATAGTGGATCCATACTGGGTTTTTATTTTGAATTGGGCCAACGAACTAGGTTAAGCTCGCTGAGTCCGGCTCAGTACACCACGAATTGTAAAATCTTTCTTGATTTTCCTTTAATTTTAATAAGGGCAGAAAACAGAAAAAGATTGTATACGCAGGTGCAGCTCTCCCATAACATTCCCTCCAACACTGAATCAGTCAAATAATATTATAAGAAGCAGATTAGGGATTGAAGTTTAAAAAAATCGACAAATGCAGAAAAACTTTGGCAAAAATAGCGAGAGGAATCAAGAGTTAAAATAGATTTTTTCCGGTTTCAAGCTCCTTCAAAGGGGTCTCATTTTGGGGTCATTTTCACAAATTTTTTCCCTAGATTTTTCTCAACTTTCTAACAAGTGTGCGCTTTAGTGTCAGAAATTTTCCCCCCAAACAAATCAAAAAAAAATGAAGCGTCGGCGTGGAAAAATTCATGCTTTCCTTTTTAATTAAGTGTTGTGGGTGTAAGCTAATTTCTTCGCTCGCTTTTAAGGTAGCGCCTTCCTCATATTATATTTATATGCCAATTTTGCTAATGATTTGCAGTTTGAAAAAAATCATGATTTACAGTAAAGACAGGTATCTCTGCATTTACATAATGCAAATGGTGGAAGTTCATATAAGGAAGGATTTTTCCTGTGTAGCACTGGTGGCAAAGTAAGGGAAAACCAAACCGTCAGTTTAAAACGAGCAATTAAAAGATAATGGCAACATCGAAAAACAAGTGACGATGACATGACATGAGTACGAAACAGACTAGAAACACGAAAATACATAAGCATTACAAAGATATACAATGCGGACACAAAAAAAAACAATTTGCGAGATCAGATGCATAGGTTGAGTAGGCACCTCATAGTTCTTGTAAAAGAATGTTTAAGTAGCTTGTTTGTGTGCAACCGGACCCTATCAAGGAAGTCATTGCATCGACCCAAGGCCCATGAGTAGCGAATGAGTTGGGAAATCTTAACTCAATATGTCGACGTTGTTGGAATGTTGTTACACAGAATAGGGAAATTGACTATTGGACATCAAGCTTAGTCTGTAGTCTGCCACTGTTGTCAGTTTCGAGATTAATGTAAAGGAATGAGGCTGATTTTAAGGTATCTATAGATCTTAAATTTCGAGCTCTTTTGGATACATCAAAAGAAGAAAATCACCAAAGCGATAATTGTTTAGTGGTCATGCTTACTTATGAGCAGTACTCAATGAAACCTCTGATCTTATAAAATGATTGATACTGCTGGTGCTTTAGTTTCAGAAGTTATTGTTCATTTCTGTCTGCTTGTTTGTCTATGCCATGCTTTCACCATTTGTGTTGTATCCGGGAATTTTGCAACTATATTTTTGCTTACATTTTGCGTCGGCATTCGTTTGCTGATGTACTGCCTTTCAATTTTGCAAGTCACAATTATCATTATACTCAACACAATTGGTATCATGTGTGATAATCAAAATGAAATGGGTAATTTTTGTTGACGATCCCACGTCTATCGGCTAAAAAATACATGGATGTGGCATTTTTCGACAATACGCAATGGAATCCGCTCATCAAACCTGTGCTTAGAGCCGTCTTGAACTTACTATGGGGTGTGAGCAAACCTCAATGCTGAAGGTCTCATGCTGACTTAGAAGATATAGAACAACAATAAAAAAACATTGTTATATCGCTTGCTTTTACCATATATTTGTTAATTACAAAAACAGGATAACAGTAAACACCTACAATGGCCGGGAACTACAACCACATGCCACAATTTACAAGCGAACTGCACTAGAAAAACAATAATGAAAACAAGAGACAACCATAAATAAAAATATGAACTCGGGGTATCAGTTAACTTCCATTTTCAGATCATTAAAGATGCAAAGATAACAGGAAACACTTACAATGGCCGAACATTACAATGATATGCCACAATCCACCAGGGAACTGCACACGAAAAACAATAAAATGAAAATGACAAACATAAACAACGATAGGAACTCAGGATAGCCGGACTTGGTACCGGCACTAGGAAAAGCCAGTGGTAGGGTTAAACCGGTTTATGCTTACCCAAATCCCCTTTCTCTATCTCGTTTCCCTATAGTATAATAAACACGCGAGTAAAACCCAATACAGGTAGACTACTAAATCAATGACCACTATTTTGGAAAAGAAAAGCATATGACAAAACGTAATTTAGAAAGATGGGTCGAAGAGTGCTCGCCGCTTGACTGCTGGCTAGCTCAGGGAACCAAGTATGCTGGTAAAACACTGACGCACTACGGAAGAACACCCCTATAAAAACTGAGGTATCATCAAGTGCTCCGGAATGGTAAGCATGATCTGCTCTATGCGTGGCACCCGTCACACTGCCGGTGAAAAGTCCGATTTTGTCACATTCGGTGTTAGTCAGTCCGGTAACAAACTCTGGATCTACCCAAAGATGTCTGTTCTCATTTTTGAAACAGAAAGATTGTAATTGTCTGTCAAATCGTGGTGACGACCGTAAAACTTCTGAAGTGACAATTACAACAGTGACTGAACATACCCTTGCTGTATAAGTTTTTGAGACAGTAATTTCGCTCTGTTGACAAAATCGCTGTACAAATCAGTTGAATTTAACATTGTAGAATATACAATATCGAAAAATCTCAATTATCAACGGGTAAGATTTTACTATTTTCCTTGCGACAATTAGGGGGTCAGCTAGGAAACCCTTTAAATCTTACCGGGGAATGACTGATATTTGTAATTTTTGCATTTTCGATAGTGTTTCATTATCAAGATATGATGTTTTTTCATTCACACTGTAGTTGATATCCGAAGTCGATGAAGTCGGAATACATGCAATGTATGGTATTTTTCTTTTTTTTAACAGGAGTATAGGATAAGAATTTCTAGTACCCCTTACGCGGAACTTGATTATGTTTTTAATGATTTTTTTTGTATCTCGTATTGAAAGCATGGATTTTTCTATGTTTTTATATGTCGATTAATTAAAATATCTGTTTTGCTTTAAAAACCGGAAAGCTGGACAGTTAATTTCAAAGACAGAGAATTTGATTGGGGTTTCTGTAACTGACCAGGTTAGGTGAACTGCGAGTTTCCAGGACGGTTTTTTTTTTTTTTTTTTTTTTTTTTTTTTTTGTCTGAAATTATTTGTAGTCATACATTCGTATTTGATATTACTGATTATACGGATTTCGTTTGGTTTAATGCATTTTTAATATTTTTTGAAATTATGAATTTCCTTTGTTTGGGTTCTAGTGCTGCTGATGAGGAATTAATTTCCGAAATGGCCATACAGCTCATTAAAATTATTGCAGTTGGAGTCAACATATGTTATGGTCTCATGTCCATTTACTCCATATCCTTTCGTAAAAAAACTAGAAGTTGACATAATCGGACTCCCTGTCGTTTAGTTAAATATCCTTGCAGACGTGTTATCAATGTCACTTATTGTAAATTATTTGAAATTACTATGATTTTATTGATACTAAAAAGATATCCCAAATGGCCTATTATTATTCCGGTTAAGAGACAGAAAGTTATAATTAAATTACAGGGTTACTGTATTACGTGAAATGTTAGATTTATCCGTTTCATCAGCACACAGTTACTCCATTATGATGTATTAAAGAGTTAGTTATCAAATACTGTGAAAAAAACTATCAAAACTCTGGTGTAAATTACTTTTGGAGTGTAAGAAATTCCATTGAAGTTTTAGATAAATTACAATCAATAAAAAAACCAGTTTCGTCTATTGACAGTTATGATTTTTCTACACTTTATACAACCCTTCCACATAATTTGATTAAATCCAAGTTGGGACAACTTATTAAATGGTCTTTTAAATTTTCTAGTCTGCAGTGCATTTAGTGTAATAAAAAGCAAGGATTCTTCTCTAATATCATTTACAATCATCATAGTTCCTGGACTTGTGATGACATGATTAAGGCACTGAATTTTTTGCTGGACAATATTTTTGTTCGTTTTGGCAACATCGTTTATCGACAGGTCTTTGGAATTCCCATGGGTACAAACTTTGCACCTCTCATTGCAGATCTTTTTCTGTTCTGTTACGAACGGGAATTCATGAAAAAACTACAGAATGAAAACGTACAAAACAGTGATCAACTTATTTCAATTTTCAACAATAACAGCAGGTACATCGACGATATACTTACTATTGACAATCCCCAGTTTTTAGACTATGTCGACCTCATATACCCACAAGAACTGAAACTTAATAAAGCAAACGATGATTCTAAATACTGCCCATTTCTTGATCTTACTATCATCATTGACTCTGGCAAAATTAAAACTAAAATTTATGACAAAAGGGATAATTTTGATTTCACAATTACTAATTTCCCTTTTCTTGATGGCGACGTTCCTGTAGCTCCATCATACGGGCTGTATATATCACAACTAGTTTTATAGAAGATATGAAGATTTGATTTCTAAATATGGTGCGACTCGCAAACAGCTTATTACTAAGGGCATTTCTCACCCTCGATTTTATTGAAATGTTGTTAAAAAATGTCAAAAACTGATAAAAAAATCCAGAAAAACTGGGACGTAATTTACATTCTTTACGTAATAGGGGATATTGACAGGATATTCTTCAGGATTCCGTTAAAATGGCTTTGGGATCCAATGACCTGAAGATATTACAGGTATACTGGCCTCTCACTGATACTGCCGATGTCTACTGAAATCTATGATAATTCTTAACCAAACCCTTCGGGGAGTTTTGAGTTTGATCTTTATTCCGTAGTGCGACAGTGTTTTACCAGCAGACTAGGCTCCTTGAGCTAGACTGCAGTTTAGCGGCGAGCACTCCTCGACCCATCTTTCTAAATTACGTTTTGTCTTTTTCTTTCCTTCTCAAGATTGTGGTCTTGGAGTTAGTAGTCTACCTGTATTGGGTTTTATTTGTATGTTTTATTATACTATAGGGAAACGGGATAGAGAAAGGGGAGGTTTTGGTACCCATAAACCGGTTTAACCCTACCGCTAGCTCTTGCTAGTGCCGGTACCAAGTCCGGCTATCCCGAGTTCCTATCGTTGTCCATGTTTGTCTTTTGTCATTTTATTGTTTTTTCTCGTGCGGTTCCCTGGTGGATTGTGGCATGTGATTGTGGTTTACGGCCATTGTAGGTGTTTCCTGTTATCTTTCTTATATTAATTCTTGGATCTTTAATGTATCAGTTGGGTTATATAAGCCATCATAATGATTATTAATTAAGGACAGGCATCAAGCATAATGTGGAACTTTGCAAGACCGATGTGACATAAGTTACTGTTAATTTAATTTCTACATATGGCCATTTCGACAACTTATGTCTTTTTAGTGCACATGAAAGCTTACATTAGGAAGACCATGAACTCATAAACTGTGGAGACTTACAAAATCGAAGAGATTTAATCAAAATCTTAAATCGTGTTCATTTTCTCAATTACATTTTCTCAACACATTTGATTTTTCCACACTCTATACCACGCTTCCTCGTGATAAATTAAAACATGATATAAAAGATTCAAAAACAAAAGAAATTTTGTATTGGATTAAAGATCAACACCACACTATGTAAACGGTGTCCTCTATAAAATGTGCCTTCCTGTTTTTTGTTAGAAATTAAGAAGGCACAGTACACCATGTGATATAGTGTCCTTAGTAGAATTGTGCCGTCATGTTTCCTAAAATCCAGGTAAAAAGAAACATGAAGGCACATTTTATCAAGGACACTGTTTATATCGAGAAGGCACAGTACATCGTTTACACAACGGAGATAATTTTCTTGAAAATACTGTTATTATTACGAAGCATTATTGCAGGCCTTGATATAATCAGTAATTTTAAGTATGAAAAAGAAAGGAAATTTGGTAAATGTCAAGGAGACAACATCCCAACTCAAAGGTTAAAATGGCCAAAAACAAAGCATTTAGAGGTCACCATAAGGGCTTCAACACAGTGAGGAACCTTACACCATAAAGCAAGCCCTAAATGGTCATAAAAGTTTTAAAAATGAATAAATCAATAGAAACAAACGCATCAAAATCAAGAAACTAAAATTTTATTAGAAGACAAGGACAAGCCAATGACCAACAAATTTCTGACTTAAGGTATGATTGAAATGGGGGTTTCACAGGCGTTGGCATTTAAAATCCAATATCGGGTAAAGGTCAAAGAGTATACTTAATTGTAATTGATTGAATTAATCTCCAAAATAAGTAATCTGTTCTCCACTAGTTTCGTACTCAATGTGTAATTCCATTCGTAGCACAGTACTAACTGCTTTGTTGAAATTTTTTTGTGAATCTTGCATTCAAATTCACCGTGATTACCAAAAGATAAATATGATTGGTTTATATCGTTGAAATTTATGACATCTCTTACATTCAGATTTACAGTGATGAGAAAAGAATATGATTGGTTCATATTATTTCAACTTATATCAAATAATATCTTCACGCCGTCTATATATGTTACACTTATTTTTCAAATGTTATTAAAAGTTCTTCAACAATTAATATGGCTTCAGATTTGTTTCTTGTTTTAAATCTGTAAATTTCCCAAACTTACACCTGCTACATGTACCTTCATAATAATAACAGAAATTTTGGTTTTGATACGACAATAACTGAGGAGACTATTGGGAGGGGTTCACATTATTGGATACAGTTAACAAATTGCATGTATGAGAAACGAATCCGTAATATTCGTTATATGTGAATAAATTTCCAAATCGTGTATCCAGACTGTGAAATCATTTATTTGATCAAACTTACATCTAAAAAATATAACTTTTCTATAAATAAATGATTTGTAAAATAAGTGGTACAGACTTACCAGTGTTGTTTGTTGCACTTGTGAAAAGCTGCTGAAAATGTAGATGGCTCTTTATATGTTGTTTGCGGGATGTCTTTAGCATTCTTGAAGCAGATACAAAAAATGCTCAGTGCGGCAAAATAAACTTGCAAAATCACTGAATTGCAAGTAAACCCATGACACCACTTAAACATTTTAAGTATGTACTTATAGTTTTTGAAACTAGTCATAGAGGGGCTAAATACAAGTCCACAACAAAAATTTTGCAAAATGTGTTTCTGTTTACAAAGCTGTTCGAATGCTAAAATTTCGTCGGCATATTGATAAGTACGCGTATTCAGTCATTTGAAGCATGACATTATAATGTAAAAAAAGGAAACAATATTAATACAAAATTTATTATATTTTATCCATCTCATAGACTATTGTTTCTCTAATATCTAGCAAAATGAAACACCTCCTGACCGATGCGTCGAAGTAGATCTCTCACGAGAGAGTTGTTAGTTCTCAAAACTTCATTGGTTGACATTCAGTTATGACGTTGAATTTGCTTGCCGTCTATCGAATTTTCCTTTGTCACGGCATGGAGAAGATGACAATGCTTGATGATGTCAGGTAAAAAAACGCATAAATTTTGAATCAAACAAAGAAGAGTGCCTTGTTTTTGTTAAATATCGCTATGAAATCATTAGAGAAACAATTCCACAATTGTTTCTCGTGAGAAACGACATCTCTCAACCCTCAATACTTAAATTTTTACATATCACAAACACTTTCGAAGCTTTGTGTTTTAAGGAAGTAGACCTTGATTGACCTCAAATGTTCCATTCAATTAATTTTTTAATATTTTCATTGCTTAAACTATACATGTCCATACAAGTTCTAAGTTATTCTCAACAAATTGTGTCTAAATCGTATGTTTCGTCATATTATTTTGTCCGTTCTGGACTTGATGTATAAAATAAGCTGTAATTGAAATTATGCTTTATATAACATTATTTCATATGTAAATTCTGTAGTATAAACAAGCGTGAAAAGATGCCATGCAATTAAATCATAAATTTCAATGGTTTGATTTGAAATACATTAGTGATCTGAGCCATATAGACTGAAGTTTGTCAAATTTCATCAATATTTAACACTTGTTGCAAAACACTAAGTCATTTAATTCTCACCAAAAACTGACAAATGAAAGGAAATTAGTGTATGTAAGATATAGGCCAGTTTAATAAGTGTTGTTATCTCCCTTAGCGATTATAACGTTTATCAATTTGTATTACTTCCGGAGTGTATATTCATCAGTTGCTAATGTAAACACTACTTGAATTGCTGTACGACCTGTCTCGTTTAAAATAAAAATTAAAAGCGCGACAAAGACGTAATTGTCAAAAATGCGATCTCCTATCAAGGACAAAGGGTAAAATTTATTTGAAAAGGCCACACTGGTAGAAATAGACAATTTCGTCTTGGAGATAAGTTGTCAAATCCAAAATAAATTATCTCTGTGGAGTAAAAATTTTACCCTTTTAGCTCATGTAACTGGCAATACAATTTTAAAAAGGAATAAATGCAGAACGAAATAAATACCGAAAACAGTTCTAGGTAAACTGAGTGGTTTAAAAATTAATGAAATATCAGACAGTTTCTGTCAAATTTTACAATGTCAACTTAATTCAACGCTCCGTCTCCCAAAACTTATTCACTCTCCACAAATAAAATAAAAAAAATTACTGTAGTTTGCCTTTACCTTTACCAAAGTGACTGGTAGTATCCATTTAGCTATCTGCATAAGATTTTTTACCCAATAAAAACCATTTTCCTCTATTTCTATTTCCTTAAAATATCTTTTGAAAAAAAAACTTTCAATGAGATTTGGAAGAATTCTTGGCTGAAATGAATGTACTTCATACGAATACATTAACGGTATTCCAAAGGAGTCACTAGTTACTGGTTCTCAAATATCAAGTAACGTGCAAATACGGGATGATATCGAACAATCAATTGATCTTGCGTTGTCAAATAATATTGATATAATTTTGACAGGTGATTTTAATATAAATTTGTTAAGAAACTCCAATAACGATAAAATTAGTAACTTAAAAAATCAGTTTAGTTTACACCAGTTGATATCTGATCCTACGTACGTAACTGAGAATAGTACGTCTTTATTGGATTTAATACTGGTAAATAATCCTCGTACTATATTATTATCAGAAGTTGGTATTCCTTTACTAGATCAAGTGCGATATCATTTGCCTGTAATTGGTGTAATCGATCAACCGTGTAAAATACAACAGTCGTTTAAACATAAAGTATATTTGTATGATAGAGCTGATTTTAACTCTTTTCGAGAACAGCTCTCGCGGATTGATTTTGACGATTTGTTTGTTACAGATGATGTCGATAGTATAACACGTTCAATCGTTCAAATATTAATAGACGAAGCGGACAAAGCAATACCGAATCGAATCATTACTGTAAGGAAGGATGACCCTCCTTGGCTTACTACTGATATTAAAAGAAATATTCGTAAAAAAAATCGTCAACATAAACGTGCTAAAAGAATTGGTCTACCAAATGACTGGACAAAATTTCGATTACTCCGAAACAGAAGTAATAAACTTGTCATTAATTCAAAAAATGATTACTTTTTAAAGTTATCTACTAAAATCTCGTCCGAATCACGTTTTAGTAAACAATACTGGAATGTAATTAAATCCTTGATGAACTGTGACTCTTCTGATAATCGATCTATTCCCCCGTTGCAGGTAGATGGTGACTTGATATGTGACAATAAGGAAAAGGCAAATGTTTTTAATGATTTTTTCTGTAGTCAATCTAACCTTGACGATGAAAACGTTCCCGTCCCGAATGTAAACATTCGACAAGAAGTAAATCTTGTAAATATAGTTATTACAGAAAAAGAAGTGGAAGATATATTAAAAATTTTAGATGTATCTAAAGCTTCTGGGCCTGATACTATAAGTCCAAGATTACTAAAGGAAGCTGTTCACGTATTAAAACCCCCCTTTGTAAACTTTTTAATTTATCACCTAGAACGGAAACATTACCAACTGACTGGAAATGTGCTAACGTCAGTCCCGTTTTTAAAAAAGACTCGCCGAGCAATTATAAAAATTACAGGCCTATATCGCTAATAAGCGTGATCGGAAAAGTAATGGAAAGGTGTGTATACAAACACATACACAACTTTCTTCTTGAAAACAATATTATCACAGATAATCAGTCTGGATTTACAAAAGGAGACTCGGCTATTTATCAACTCATAAATATCACAAACGAATTTGGTAAGGCTTTAGACGAGGGTAAGGAAGTAAGGGTAATATTTTGTGACATTAGTAAGGCGTTTGATAGGGTTTGGCATAAGGGTCTATTGAAAAAATTAGAGTTAATTGGGATAAATGGGTCACTTTTGAACTGGGTTAAAAATTATTTGTCTGATAGGAAACAAAGAGTAGTAATTAATAATGTATCTTCTGACTGGGGTTATGTTAAGGCGGGTGTGCCCCAAGGATCAATTCTTGGGCCTCTATTTTTTATTATTTTCATAAATGACATTGTTTTGGATATACAGTCTACAATTAAATTATTTGCAGATGACACTAGTTTATATTTGATTGTAGACAATCCACAATTTACAGCAGATATATTAAACAGGGACCTAGAAAAAAATTCACAACTGGTCATCAAACTGGCTTGTTTCATTCAACCCAAAGAAAACAGAGACGATGACTATTTAAAGAAAGACTAATAAACCACACCACCCTGACATCTATATGAATAATATTCCAATCGCAAACGTTTCCAACCACAAACATTTAGGACTTACTTTATCTAATGACGGAACTTTCCATGCTCATATAGACATAATAACAGAAAAGGTGTATAAACGATAAAATATACTACGGAAATTTAAGTTTATTCTCGACCGAAAAACATTGGAAACCATATACCTGACGTACATAAGACCTTTACTAGAGTATGCTGATGTAATTTGGGATAACAATATAAACTACTTGACTGAAAAAATTGAAAAAGTACAAATAGAGGCGGCTAGAATTGTTACTGGGGGCACCCGACTAACATCATTAAATAATTTATATTTAGAAACTGGTTGGGATAAATTAAAAATTCGCCGTGATTTTCACAGGTTAACATATTTTTATAAAATGAAAAATAACATTTCACCCCCTTATTTATCAGACTTGGTTCCCCGTTCTCTTGGTAACATACACGCGCATGACACGAGAAATTCATCTGTTATTCCTCCTTTTAGGACACGAACCACTTTGTATACGAATTATTTTTTACCAGCTACTGTACGCTCTTGGAATTTATTACCTCAACATCTAAAGTCTTGCACTTCTGACAGCTCATTCAAATCTAATTTGAAGTCTACTAATCTAGAAAATCTAGAAAAACCTT
Organism: Modiolus philippinarum; assembly: GCA_002080025.1. NCBI lineage: Eukaryota > Metazoa > Mollusca > Bivalvia > Mytilida > Modiolidae > Modiolus > Modiolus philippinarum. The sequence continues at coordinate 127,483 of MJUU01037849.1, forward strand.
TGTATTATTATATTGGGAAAAGGCTTGGTCAAATTCTACATTCTAGACTTCGTATGCACTATGGCTCGTTAAACCAGCATCTATTCTCAAAAAATATTATTGAATCTCCACTATGTCAATGCGGTGCTATTGAAACAACGGAACACTATTTATTACACTGTCCTCGATATAATGCACTTAGACACCAATTTATTGAACATATTCTTGATGACCCACTCATATCATGTGACTACTTACTTTTTGAATCATCCGAAATCACTTATGAAAAGAATGTTGAGATTTTTCTGGCAGTGCAGTCTTTCTTAATAAATTCAAAACGATTTGAGGGAAATTAATTCACCATAACTGTCCCACCTTAAGATTATCCACAGTGCATGTGCTTATATAGTTCTTTTTTTTTCATTTATGTTTGACAATATGATTTGTTCAGATCAATTCCCTTCTTTTTTTTCATCTTGAAAAACTTAAATTTGAAAGTTTATTGTATAATTCATTACAAATTCTACCTTCTGAGCAAATTAGTTACCAATTGTTAATTTATTTATATAGGAAACGGATTAATATAAGTTTTAATAACTTGTTTCCGAATCCTTTAAATGGTTCACTGTAATGTTTGATCATGTGTATTATTATATATGTATTGTATGCAATGAATTATTTAATAAAATATGTTTACAGTATCAAGGACCGTGAAATTCATAATTTTACAAGTACAAAATGCACATTGCCGTGCTATTAGGGATATAAGGGATCAATATTAGGGAATTTCACTTCTATACACAAAAATTGCAATTAGTTAAAAGACCTGCTGCCCAGAATACAGTAAAAAAACAAACAAAGATTCAAAACTTTGACTTCTAAAATTTTAGGGTTATCATGTATCAGCCCAAATAAATATACTGAAGATTTTGTTTGAGAGATATCCGTGTTTATGTTAATTATATGACCTACGTGTGAATTGCTTTATGATATGCACAATTACCTGAAAATTAATAAAATGTGAAATCTTATATGTTCACAGGAAGTTTCACATCGACTTTTTTTACATCTGGCAATATTTAATACAATTACTGAAAATTTTTATAAAATAATTTTAAATATGTAAAATAATGAATATTAAAAAAAAGATTATCACATAATACCTGAGTTGTTTAAAATGAAATAGAATTAATTGGCAAATGATTTTTTATAGATAAAAAAAATGTTGTCAAAGAAGTAAAAAAAAAAGGCAAAATGAAACTATTGTGTCATTCCCTGCTTAGATACATTTTGAACAAAAATAATTCAACTTTATTATTTTATCTTTATCTATTTTTTTAAATAATTTTTGGCCTTTCAACATTTTTGTCTCCTCATTTAGCATATTTTTCCATTAAATTGCAAGTCGTTTAAACGGCGAAAGGGGGATTTTATTGTCTTTGATCATGATTTATACAACTCGTTTCAATCATCACTATGAGAGAAATACACTCCGGAAGTACACTCCAACAAAAGTTCTAATGACTGCGCATGCGGAAAAATAATCATTAGGGGCAGATAACAACACTTATTAAACAGGGCTATACTAAAATTTTAGGAAAATCTACCGTTGAAATTTTTCAAAATTGAGAATAAAGTGGGCAAAAATATAAAAAATTGCTAAATCTGTGCTTGAAATTACCTCCATTCAACACAATCTGAATTTTAATATATTTTCCATTATTTTTAGATATCATTGCATAAAATGTAAAGTTAATTATATAATTTCTTATCAATAAATAACTAGATGTTAGGTAGTGATTAACATGGCAAAAAGAATATTTATTTGATTTGTGAAAAAAAATATTACAATTTTGAAATTTTAATTGTACCTATCTCAGTGTATGTAAATATTATGAAATTGAAAAACAGACTTATCTCCCAACACCAGAGGTGTATCCCTCAAGATTTGAAAATTTAACTATCTCAATTGGAGAAATGTCGAACCTCGCTTGATGTAGCTGTGAATCTATATATGTTATGTATTCGGTGTCTCATTCATTTGACATAGTGTTTTTTCAAGTTGTTTTAGAATTAGTCTAGTCATGTTAATAGCTCGCAATGGTATTTTCGTTCGCGTTTTATATAACAGTAAAATGTTTTTACTTATTGCAAATAACATTTAAATTCACAGAATTATAGTTATTTTGAGACAATACTTGACAATACATACATGAACATTTGTTTTGGGTCGTTTTTAACCTGGATATTGGATGTTGTCTCCTTGACATTTACCCCATTTCCTTCCTTTTTTAAATATATCTAAGACTGTGAATTGAGATAGATATGCAAAATTATACGAATTTTATTGAAAACTATTTATACAAATTTACATTATACATTCTGCTTTTCGAAATATTTCTTGATATTCATATCAACTCCTATATAATTTTTATAATTTATATGAAAAGAATCAGGAAGCAACTACTTCTTACTATTTGATTAATTCCTCTGCCTGTGAAGATACATCGATGTCGTCTCCTGGGTAAAATTCAAGTAACAGACCGGTAATGTGCCATACTTTATGATGTAAAATTATACTTTATGATGTAATATCTTACTTTTTCAATAATTAAGAAAGGCAGTTTTATCTTCACAATACAAAAATACCAAAGTTGCATAATAACAGTAAATTTCAAATCCAGTGGATTAAATATGACAAATCTGTATTTAAGTCGCTTTCAGTTTAAAACTTATATAATTTTTAAGTGCATTTTCTTTGAAATTCTGCAGACTACAACAAAATTTGTTCACACAAAATCAAAAGTCCAGAGACAAGGCAAAACAAGAACACCAGAAAACGAAAAACTAAGACACTACATGCTGACAAAAACACACAAACACTACAAATACAATACAAAAAACTAAAGCACTAACAGTGTTTGCTCCAGAAGGGTAAGCATGTCTTACTCTGTATACAGCACCCGTCACACTGTCAGTGGGTCATTTCAGGGTAAAGTCAGAATCGGTATTGTCAAACCAGGGTAGATGTGAATCTAGCTGAAAATGTCCGTTTTCATTTGTTACACCGATGTTTTTTTATATATTAATCATGAACAAACGATTAGGGGAAATACACTTGATGCAATGCTAAGTATACTGATAATTTTTCCTTTAACACTTGATTACCCATATATTATGGTTTACGAATTTCGCAAAAAACATGACATTAGGTTACAAATTAGGTTCATCGACTTTTATTTTGCATGTTAGGATGTATCTACACCACTTTAATGCTAGGTCTCGAAGGCTTACGCTTCCATATTCAAAAAATGATATTAACGCTTCATATTTGAAAAATGGAAACAACTTCGACCACCTGTTTTAAACTGCAAGCTTCAGAAATTACGAAAAATGATTAAACAAAACGAGATTTGGGTTACTTTAAGCAAATAAATGGGAACTGAAACATGTGAGCATAATTTGACACATGAAGTGGTTCAAATTTATTATCATTTGTTTCCTGCGACTGTAAATGTCGGCATTGTTTCTTAATTTGATTAAACGAAGCAGTCACTCCTTTGGGAAACCGGAACGTGCTTCAAAAATATTTTGTATCTTAATACAAATCTTTTCTAGTGACAAGGAATCGTCATATTCACGTGTGATGGCATATGAATGGCTCCATAGTTGTTTTTCATTACATTCCTATAGCTTACTGAATTTTGAAAAAAGCAAGAAAAAAAATCTGACCCTTTGAGATACTTTCTTCAAAAGGTAAACAATAAGTTTGCTATTGGACCTTGGAAAGTATGAAAATACATCAAACATAACAATGTACACTAGTATTCTGATTTTATAGATACAGTTAACAAATTGCATGTATGAGAAACGAATCCGTAATATTCGTTATATGTGAATAAATTTCCAAATCGTGTATCCAGACTGTGAAATCATAAATTTCATTTATTTGATCAAACTTACATCTAAAAAATATAACTTTTCTATAAATAAATGATTTGTAAAATAGATGGTACAGACTTACCAGTGTTGTTTGTTGCACTTGTCAAAAGCTGCTGAAAATGTAGATGGCTCTTTATATGTTATTTGCGGGATGACTTTGGCATTCTTGAAGCAGATACAAAAAAATGCTCAGTGCGGCAAAATAAACTTGCAAAATCACTGAATTGCAAGTAAATCCATGACACCACTTAAACATTTTAAGTATGTACTTATAGTTTTTGAAACAAGTCATAGAGGGGCTAAATACAAGTCCACAACAAAAATTTTGCAAAATGTGTTTCTGTTTACAAAGCTGTTCGAATGCTAAAATTTCGTCGGCATATTGATAAGTACGCGTATTCAGTCATTTGAAGCATGACATGATAATGTAAAAAAGGGAAACAATATTAATACAAAATTTATTATATTTTATCCATCTCACAGACTATTGTTTCTCTAATATCTAGCAAAATGAAACACCTCCTGACCGATGCGTCGAAGTAGATCTCTCACGAGAGAGTTGTTAGTTCTCAAAACTTCATTGGTTGACATTCAGTTATGACGTTGAATTTGCTTGCCGTCTATCGAATTTTCCTTTGTCACGGCATGGAGAAGATGACAATGCTTGATGATGTCAGGTAAAAAAACGCATAAATTTTGAATCAAACAAAGAAGAGTGCCTTGTTTTTGTCAAATATCGCTATGAAATCATTAGAGAAACAATTCCACAATTGTTTCTCGTGAGAAACGACATCTCTCAACCCTCAATACTTAAATTTTTACATATCACAAACACTTTCGAAGCTTTGTGTTTTAAGGAAGTAGACCTTGATTGACCTCAAATGTTCCATTCAATTAATTTTTTAATATTTTCATTGCTTAAACTATACATGTCCATACAAGTTCTAAGTAATTCTCAACAAATTGTGTCTAAATGGTATGTTTCGTCATATTATTTTGTCCGTTCTGGACTTGATGTATAAAATAAGCTGTAATTGAAATTATGCTTTATATAACATTATTTCATATGTAAATTCTGTAGTATAAACAAGCGTGAAAAGATGCCATGCAATTAAATCATAAATTTCAATGGTTTGATTTGAAATACATTAGTGATCTGAGCCATATAGACTGAAGTTTGTCAAATTTCATCAATATTTAACACTTGTTGCAAAACACTAAGTCATTTAATTCTCACCAAAAACTGACAAATGAAAGGAAATTAGTGTATGTAAAATTGGAAAATCTACCGTTGAAATGTTTTAAAATTGAGAATAAAGTGGGCAAAAATATAAAAAATTGCTAAATCTGTGCTTAAAATTACCTCCATTCAACACAATCTGAATTTTAATATATTTTCCATTATTTTTAGATATCATTGCATAAAATGTAAAGTTAATTATATAATTTCTTATCAATAAATAACTAGATGTAAGGTAGTGATTAACATGGCAAAAAGAATATTTATTTGATTTGTGAAAAAAAATATTACAATTTTGAAATTTTAATTGTACCTATCTCAGTGTATATAAATATTATGAAATTGAAAAACAGACTTATCTCCCAACACCAGAGGTGTATCCCTCAAGATTTGAAAAATTAACTATCTCAATTGGAGAAATGTCGAACCTCGCTTGATGTAGCTGTGAATCTATATATCTTATGTATTCGGTGTCTCTTTCATTTGACATAGTGTTTTTTCAAGTTGTTTTAGAATTAGTCTAGTCATGTTAATAGCTCTCAATGGTATTTTCGTTCGCGTTTTATATAACACTGAATAGATTTTACTTATTGCAAATAACATTTAAATTCACAGAATTATAGTTATTTTGAGACAATACTTGACAATACATACATGAACATTTGTTTTGGGTCGTTTTTAACCTGGATATTGGATGTTGTCTCCTTGACATTTACCCCATTTCCTTCCTTTTTTATATATATCTAAGACTGTGAATTGAGATAGATATGCAGAATTATACGAATTTTATTGAAAACTATTTATACAAATTTACATTATACATTCTGCTTTTCGAAATATTTCTTGATATTCATATCAACTCCTACATAATTTTTATAATTTATATGAAAAGAACCAGGAAGCAACTACTTCTTACTATTTGATTAATTCCTCTGCCTGTGAAGATACATCGATGTCGTCCCCTGGGTAAAATTCAAGTAACAGACCGGTATTGTGCCATACTTTATGATGTAAAATTATAATATCTTACTTTTTTCAATAATTAAGAAAAGCAGTTTTATCTTCACAATACAAAAATACCAAAGTTGCATAATAACAGTAAATTTCAAATCCATTGGATTAAATATGACAAATCTGTATTTAAGTCGCTTTCAGTTTAAAATTTATATAATTTTTAAGAGCATTTTATTTGAAATTCTGCAGACTACAACAAAATTTGTTCACACAAAATCAAAAGTCCAGAGACAAGGCAAAACAAGAACACCAGAAAACGAAAAACTAAGACACTACATGCTGACAAAAACACACAAACACTACAAATACAATACAAAAAACTAAAGCACTAACAGTGTTTGCTCCAGAAGGGTAAGCATGTCTTACTCTGTATACAGCACCGGTCACACTGTCAGTGGGTCATTTCAGGGTAAAGTCAGAATCGGTAATGTCAAACCAGGGTAGATGAATCTAGCTGAAAATGTCCGTTTTCATTTGTTACACCGATGTTTTTTTTATATATTAATAATGAACAAACGATTAGGGGAAATACACTTGATGCAATGCTAAGTATACTGATCATTTTTCCTTTAACACTTGATTACCCATATATTATGGTTTACGAATTTCGCAAAAAACATGACATTAGGTTACAAATTAGGTTCATTGACTTTTATTTTGCATGTTAGGATGTATCTTACACCACTTTAATGCTAAGTCTCGAAGGCTTACGCTTCCATATTCAAAAAATGATATTAACGCTACATATTTGAAAAATGGAAACAACTTCGACCACCTGTTTTAAACTGCAAGCTTCAGAAATTACGAAAAATGATAAAACAAAACGAGATTTGGGCTACTTTAAGCAAATAAATGGGAACTGAAACATGTGAGCATAATTTGACACATGAATTGGTTCAAATTTATTATCATTTGTTTCCTGCGACTGTAAATGTCGGCATTATTTTTTAATTTGATTAAACGAAGCAGTCACTCCTTTGGGACGCCGGAACGTGCTCCAAACATATTTTGTATCTTAATACAAATCTTTTCTAGTGACAAGGGATCGTCATATTCACGTGTGATGGCATATGAATGGCTCCATAGTTGTTTTTCATTACATTCCTATAGCCTACTGAATTTTGAAAATAGCAAGAAAAAAATCTGACCCTTTTGAGATACTTTCTTCAAAAGGTAAACAATAAGTTTGCTATTGGACCTTGGAAAGTATGAAAATACATCAAACATAACAATGTACACTAGTATTCTGATTTTATAGATACACATTTTGCAGTTCAACAGCGAGTTAATTCTAATTAAAATTTTAAGTATTTCTCCCATGCGAAGAAGCGAGGAGGGTTGGTTGGTGTGTTGGATATCGAAGGAGATCATAAACTTGCCAATGTCCGAATAATTCCTTAAAATGTGTTCCTTTTTTTCACAGAGAAAAACAAAGGCTTCATTGTAATGTCAACGGTAAACACATTGGGCCGGTCAATAGTTTCAAAATTATTGAACCGTGAAAGATTTTTAACAGTTGATAACAGAATAACAGCCTAAATGACATAAAAAGTTAAAAATAGAAGACATCTATTGAAGTTAATAAATTCAGTTTTATGATGTGTAGCCAGGAAAAGGACGGGATGTTCTTTCTCGAGTAATACAGAACTGTTTCTCAGGAATCAGTCTTTATACCATGGTTAAATAACAGTGACGTGCATTTTATTTTTCTTTTACTTTGGTTACTCTAATTTTACGCATGACACATGACAACAGATCTTTCCCTTTAAAGCTTAATTGTTGTTTCCTCTACCGGATTTGACTTTACTACCGGATTTGACATGTTCAACACGGCGGGTGTCTTATAAGAAGCAGGAGATGCTAACTCTACCGGTGCACCTGATCTCACCCATGGTTTTTTATTGGGTCCTTTTTTTTTTCCTTTTTTTGTTTCTGGTGTTGCCATTGTCCTTGGATTGTTCGCTTTTGGATTGACGGTTCGGTTCTCACTTACTTTACAGGTTTTTTTTACTTGGAGTGTAAAGAAACCCTCTGTTTTTGTTTGCTTGTTGTAACGTAGTGCTCATTTGAAGTTCAAACGCATCAATTTGATATTATCTCTCTTTTGGCAAGACAATGTTTTTGGGGGTTTTTTTTGGGTTTTTTTTAACGAATTCGTGGTAGTCATTGATATTCATTAGACGTTGTCTTGGAATGGAAAGAAGAAGCAACTGACTCGTCGTATGCAATAGAATTAGTCCATGGGCTGGAATAACCCCCCNCCCCCCCCCCCCCCACTTTCCAACCCCACCCATTTTTTTTAAGTCTGCATACATCCCCTCTTCAAAATAAAACATGTTAACACGAGCATAACCTGCACGCACTGGTGGAATAGGGCCCATTTTTAAACCCACCTACCGCAATTTAGGAAAATTTCGTTTTTTGTTGCAAGTTTTTCTTTCAGTTGCTTCAAAATGTTGACCAAATGCTTCCTAGTTATAGAAACGATGCATCGAATTATTGCTTATTGTATAAGCTTTACAAAGAACCCAAATTTCTACAATTTCTATGCCAAATACCTTCCATAGCGCCATTAAACGTACCCCTACCCCTATGAAATATTGGGGAAAATTTAGATATTTTCATTGAAATTGCATAAGTTTGATGGTCTAAAGAACCCGAAGTGCATCTCGATTCCCAATTCTGAACATTGTTTTTAGTTTTTAAATCTATTTTCTCGAATAAAAAACATGTTAACATAATGTTAACATATTCTTAATGACCAAAGTTTTATTTTCAAATAGACCAAATAAATGTATCTTTGAATATTTCCGATTTTGACTAAGTTTTTGCATTCTTTTGCCCACTATTACTTTTTAGTAAACAAATATCATTTAAAGTAGGTATCAAATGAAAGATTATTATATGGGCTTTACAACTATTACAAATAATGGCCATTCTGATGTAATAAAAACATCATACATCAATAAAACTTACCCCTACCCCAACAAATTTACTGTAAATTTGTCAATTTTTTGTCTATGTAAACATAAAATTAACAAGAACACGCTAAATGTGTGTTGTATATGACAATGTTTCATAAATTATACTATGATTTCGTATTTTAACAGCCATTTGTTGACTTTAACTCCGTATTTTGCCTAAAATTGATGAAAAATGGGAATTTTCAACATTTCAGAATTGCCCAAATTTCACTGTTAAATCGTTGTATATGCCAAATCTGGAGGTTATATCTGCAGATATGCCGATTAATTGTTCTAAGCGATACATTAGTTGTCTGAAAACATTGTTAAGAAAAACAAGAAGTGTTTGATGTGACTCAAAATACCGAAAATCTTACCCCTACCCCAACAAATTTTCCTTAAAATTGTCAATTTTTTGTCTATGTTCGCAACAAATTAACTCAAACACGCAAAATGTGTGGTGAATATGATAATGTTGCATGAATTACATCACGAATTGGTAATTTTACTGTAAGTGCTTTAGTTTTTTGTGTTGTATATGTAACGTTCGAGCGTTTTGTAGGCATGTGGTGTCTTTGGTCTTCCGTCTTTTGGTGTTCTTGCTTTTGCCTTGTCTCTGGACTTTGATTTGTGTAATCTTGTGCTTTGTTCCTTCGGTATTCTACTGTCGTTGTTTTTTAACAGCCATTTGTTGACTTAAACTTAATATTGTCCCCGAAATTGATGAAAAATGGGATTTTTCAACATTTCAGATTTGGCCAAAATTCATTGTTAACCCGTTATATATGGCAAATCTGGATGATATATCTGCAGATATGCCAATTAATTGTTCTAAGCGATACATTAGTTGTCTGAAAACATTGTTAAGAAAAACAGGAAGTGTTTGATGTGACTCAAAATACCGAAAATCTTACCCATACCCCAACAAATTTTCCTTAAAATTGTCATTTTTTTTGTCTATGTTCGCAACAAATTAACTCAAACACGCTAAATGTGTGTTGAATATGACAATATTGCATAAATTACATCCTGATGTGGTAATTTAACAGCCATTTGTTGACTTATACTTAACATTATGCCCGAATTTGTTGAAAAATGGGATTTTTCAATATTTCAGATTTGGCTAAAGTGCACTGTTAACCCGTTATATAAGGCAAATCTGGATGATATATCTGCAGATATGCCAATCAATTGTTCTTACCAATACATGAGTTTTCTTAAAACAGTGTTTACAATATCAAGGGGTGTTTAATGTGACTCTGAATACAGAGAATCTTACCCCTACCCCAACAAATTTTCCCTAAAATTGTCAATTTTTTGTCTAAGTTCGCATAAAAAAAAACTACAACACGCAAAATAATGTGACAATCTTGCATGAATTACACCATGATTTGGTATTTTTACGGCCATTTCTTGACTTAAACTCAATATTTGGCCCAAACTGATGAAAAATGGGAATTTTCAACATTTCAGATTTCTCCGAAGTTCATTGTTAAATCGTAATATATGTCAAATCTGGAGGATTCATCTGCACCTATGCCATTTAATTGTCCTAAGCGATACATTAGTTGTCTTAAAACACTGTTTAGAAAAACAAGGAGTGTTTAATGTGACTCTAAATACCGAAAAACCTACCCATACCCCAACAAATTTTCCCTATGATAGTCATTTTTTTCTATATTCGCATTAAAATAACCAAAACACACAAAATCTGCATTGAATATAACAATGTTGCATAATTTCTATCAAGATTTTTCATTTTAAGTCCCACTTGTCAGCTTAAACTCAATATTTTGTACAGAACTGATTAAAAATGGGAATTTTCAGCATTTCAGATTTGTCCAAAATTCACTTTTAAATAATTATATGTGGCAAATCTGGAGGATTTATATGCAGATATGCCAATTCATTGTTCTAACCGATTTATAAGCTCTATAAAAACAATGTTACAAAGAACAAGGAGTGCTCAATGTGACTGTAAATACCAAAAATTTTACCCCTATCCCAGGAAAATGATGCTTAAAAATCCCCAGAATATGTATGTCTGTACATTTATATGAACAAAACATACTAATTACAAAAACAGGAAAACAGCAAACACCTACAATGGCCAGGAACTACAATCACATGCCACAATTTACAAGCAAACTGCACCAGAAAAACAATAATGACAACAAGAGACAAACATAAATAACGATAGGAACTCGGGATAGCCGGACTTGGTACCGGTACCAGCAAAAGCCAGTTGTAGGGTTAAACCGGTTTATGGGTACCCAAACCTCCCCTTTCTCTATGTTTTTACGAAAGCCGAGAAGGGACATCGTTTTGAGGAATTCAGAATTCTGTATACGGAATTCAGAATTCGGAATTCAGAATTTGGAAATCAGAATTCAGGAATTTCTTGTCTGTTTCCCGCCTTTTCTTGGGTATGGTGCAATTAAACATTTAATCGCGTTTTAATGACACTGAAGGGGAAAATTTCATGGGAAGAACATAAAGTATGTCATTAGATTGATAGATTGAATTGCAATAAAAGTGACCATATAGTAAATAAAGTTACGGGGGTACTCAAGGGATACTGGTTATAATTCTGTTTTGTATCCACGAAAGTAAATAATGTACATTTTATTGTACGTATATAGTGATGTTGTATTTTACAATGCAAATAAATGTCATTTTCATCTTGGAAATAACCCCCCCCCCCTTTTCATGCAACAGTTCCTAATGAGAAAATTAAATTGCACATATTTGTATGGGCATTTATTGACTAAATAACGAAATAGTTATATATTTTGCAAGTGATGTATTTTTTTCAAAGAAAAATAATATTCTTAACTTTGCTGTTACATTAGACAAATTGTTACCGTGATTTGTTTCGAATTTCAAGCTGCATGCTTGGTATTAATTTAATTCGTCGAAACTCGCAGTAAAAGTATATTATATTGTCATTTAATATAATAATAAACTTTAATATAGAATAAAAAAGATAACAGGAAACACCTACAATGGCCGAAAAACATAGCCACATGCCACAAATGAAATAGGAACTGCACAAGAAAAAACACCAGCAATAAAAATACAAAAGACCAATGTAAACAACAACATTTAATATGTTCAGGGTTCTGATTGTGATCTCTTCAAAGACGCATGGTTTTGGATTACAATTGTTACAGCCATATTTTTCTACTCAAATATATAGCGACATATTATTTACATGTTAAATGGATCTAGTATTCTTCACTACATTTTGGTACGTATAGGTTTTTTATAAATGTCCCGGTAGAAGCTACGTCAAAACTTAATTCAATAAAGGACAAGGTGCAAGAAAGCTACTTTTTGGTCCTAGAATTAAGCTGAAATTTCAAGGTGTCCATGCACGTTTTAAGTTACTGATATTTAAAAAATAGCACCTGTTCGTTAACTGTTTTCTAAAAGTCGCGCCATGGTTTACTTGAAAATTTCAAAAAACTTTTCGTCATTGAGTTTCCAATTTTGAGAATGTCGCGCAAACGTAATGAACCATTGATAATTTAACTTATAAAGGAGTTATTGTAACAATAAAGAAAAATTAAAATATAGAAAAACTGTCAAATTCTATGAAGTTTTTTGCGAAAATGGAGAAAACAAATATTAAATTGGGGTTATATTGTGTGGAAAACATACGTTATATTAAATGATATCTTATGAATTTATTAATCTACACTATCGACCAAATGCGAATCGATGAGATAATTACAGTCTAAACAATAGATGCGATCCCGGTAAGGAAAATATTACTGTAATAAAATCAACACTGTTTCTTGCAGTAATAATGATTTTTTCAACAATCTCATATATTGCTTGACTGTAATAATGATCTCGTCGATTCGCACTTGGTCGATAGTGATCCAGTGATTCTCGCTATACAAATCCTCGACTTATTATGCCAATGTTTTAAAAAATAAAAGAAAATTTTAAAAATGTTTTTTACTATTCCTTCATGACCTTAACTTGAATAATTATGTATTTCAAATAAAAAAAACAACATTTTTTACATTAATAATAAAGACTATTTGTTTATATTTGTATTGTGAAAATAAAACGCAAAAAGAGAAATACATGTAGACTGTACAGGGATATATTTCTATATTTCAGCCCCAAAACTGGCATAGAGTAGTTTGTTTTTAAGAAATTGATGAACAGTTAATAAATTTGACAAAATATGGGATTTATGAAAAAAGAAACATTTTTATACATTCTCTTCAAGTAGTATTTCATATGATTATAACAAATAAAACGTCCATTGATTAAATAGGAGGGACTTGCTGGAGGGATCTAAGCGCAATACATGAAAAGTCCCTTTCTTGTGGTATAGATTCGTGAAAGTGCGTGATACATATACGTGTTTCTGTATGTGATGTTTTGCTGAAATTATGCAAATACATTGATATTATTACACATTCATTGTGAAAGTTATGAAATTAACTGAGTTATTTTTGCCACACATGCTGTAAATATTGTATTTGATGTATTATGTTCATTTTTCTGTAATTATGTCTAGAGAATAATGATATTGTATTGTATTGAAAGCCAAAATAACCAGGATTTTACTTCCATTGTATACATAATTTGACAAATTAAGAGGCGTGGTAACGTGAAAAGGGGACCTTTTCGGGACCCCCATAAACTACTCATAACAGCGTGTGATACTTGGTCAGTTATTCCCTACTTGAAGGGGGGTATGGTATTTTTCTGGACAGTAATTTTTTTTTTCGCTCTTCGCGCGAAAAAAAAATTATTATCTTAACTTCTATCAACAGAATATTTTCTTTCGAAATTAGCAAAATTTTGTGGGACAGAGAGCCTCCTTTCAGATTATATTTTCCTCATTTTTGCTGCCAACATATTTTTCACATAAAATCAGCTTAAAAAAACATTGCCCCCTCCCCTTAAGTTAAATGGTCGGTCCCTAAAAAAGATTGATTTTGCTGCATGACAACATAAATCAAATGGCCAATAGTATTAAGCTTTATATTACGAAAATTATGCAAGGTGTATACTTTTGTTTTGTGTATGTGGGGGCGGGGTAATTCTTATAATCAGTAGGGGACTTGCCCTCAATGGTGCAAACCTTATCTGGTCATGAAGAGACCCTCATGAGTGATTTTGTTTTTATGTATTATATCAGAGATATGAAATCAACGCAAATAAACACACAAGTAAAGACAGGAAGGCATGATTTTTGTGTTAAAATTTTGGGAAAGCATGATATACAGTACTAGAACTTTAGCAGTCCGGTTACGACATTTAACTTGAATAGTTTAGTAATCATAATATATATAAATATATATATATATA